>RQTK01000661.1:101244-111637 GCA_003991915.1 Elysia chlorotica
AAAAAAAACTATCATAGAAAACTTTGTCAAGCAGCTAGAGGGAAAGAAAAGGAGACGCAATTCCAAACATCGGAGATTTCTCAATCTCACAAATATCAAGGACTAAAGGAAAAATTACCACCAGAGCCCCAGTGCTGGATGCTAGAAGGAAGAAGGAAGGAAGAAGGAAGAAAAAAAAACTCCACGTACATATTTTTTCCGTCCTTTCATTTAAGGACGAAAACTCGCTATGTCACCAAGTACATCGTGGGTAAAGACATTCCGACTCAAGAAAAAGAACAAGAAGAACCCTTTTTTCAAAGGTCTAAAGAGACGATATGATAAAAGCAACATAATTGATGCACCATACCCAGCGGCTGCTTATGATTAATCAGAGTGCTATGATTATCAGCCGCTTTGTCCGCGTGATCCTCGACCGATATAACCCCTACTCAACTCCTATATTGTACTTTTAGCGTTAGACTAACCGTTACATTTTTGATAGTGGCTCTACTGCTCTATTGCCTTCCGTATGCGCGGCAAAAGATTTAGGTTTGGCGATACACACGACCATAACAGATTGACATCATCACGTCCGTTACTTAGTTACCGGTGGGGCTTTCTGATTGTCCATTGGCTCCAAGATAGAGCTATCATTGGTTGGTTTGTTTTTGTTACTTAACGTCCAGAGTCAGCACCATTTAGGTTATATTGTGGACGGGCGCCAAGAATGCCGTCTGACAATATTGGAGATCGCTGCCACACACGATACATGACAATATTGGAGACCTGGACTGCAGTCTCAAGCGGTCATATTTAACTGACACCGACCAACCAGTAGGGGACAAAATAGTCCAAATAATTTTTTACCTATCGTGGGATTCGAACCGCAGATTTTCTGATCTGAAAACCAATGATCTACCACTTGATCCGGTTATTACCAAAGCTATGATTGGACGCCAGTGCATATTCCTTTGCCTACCGTCTTAGTTTTCATTATGATCTCCCCTATCTCGAGACCTCCAGAGAATCTGAGATGGTCGTGGGGTGGGGCGGCGGTGGCTATATAACTATATAACACATGTACTCATTATAAGGCCAAAACCAGACTGCCGCTGGTGGCTGGGGTGCGGCTGTGCCTTCCGTAAGAAAGCCTCTTGTATTTTAAATCCTCGGTCGGACTGTGCAAGGGGGGTTAAAAAAGAACCCCAAAGTTTAGCCACAGCCCCAACCCAGCCACCAGCGGCACTCTGGTTCTAGCCTAAAGAACACATGGGGCAATTGTGGTTTGAACTGGATTAGGATAGCTAAGTCGGTAGTACTTTTGACTGACAAAAAAAAGCGTCCCAAGTTCAAATTAACTGGTAACCCTGTGCCCATATATGGGTTTTCGAATAACCGATGGGTGTAAGACGAATAAGAGTTGTTTTTGTTGGGTTTTTTTTTTCTTTCAAAAAATAAAAAGCAAAGAAAAAAAAAAGAACGTATAATTATTCCTAAAATAAAACCGATATTTTTTCATGGTGATAGTATAATTATCAACTGCCACTCATTCCGTGAACTTTATTCAAGAAAATAGACTCAAATCGAAATACGTGGCACCTGAATTGTTCGTCCAATTATAAATAACGAAGTCGGCATGATCCTTGATTTTTTTGCAGAACAACAGGAGCATTAATAATGCAAGCGAGGAAATGGGTCCACACACAGGCGAGCTGATGTGAATGAACCCGTGTGCTCTCGATTAGGAGCCGCGCGCTGCTATACACATTCACACACGCACACACAAACATACACATCTTTTACAACGAAAAGGAAAAAAAATCTTCGCCATCAGCAAAGAGCTAGCATGTCTCACGAATCCATCCAAAAAAGGAAACGGATATTTGATAATATTCACAGGTCCGCGGAGATAAGTAACTGTGAATCTCTTTACTTAACATGACTACACATATTTCATTTCCGCGTTCCTCATAGCGTTAAACTTAACAAATAGGGAAATAGGTGTGAAACAGAACGAGAGCCCAGCGGACATAACGAGGAAACTGTTGTTTGTCATTCCTACAACTTTAAGAAAACAAATACCTGCGAACATCTTCTATCTATCTATCTATCTATCTATCTATCTATCTATCTATCTATCTATCTACCTGCCTGTCTATCTATGCCCCCCTTTCCCCTACAATCCTCTATAATTATCTATGCATTTGTTTGTTTCTCTCTCTCTTGTCTCTCCTCTCTCTCTCTTGTCTCCTCTCTCTCTCTCTCTCTCTCTCCCTCTCTCTCTCTCTCTCTCTCTCTCTCTCTCTCTCTGTAATCCTCACCATTATTTCTTCATGGACTGAAAAGAGATACGGTTATAAGTGTGCACATAATGTTGTTTTTTAATGGTCTGCAAGGTTATTTAATATTGGGTATTTGTAGGTATTTGTTTTCTGTAAGTCTTCTTTAGTTGTAGGAATGGCACAACAGTTTTTTTTCGGACTTTACTGAAGACAACCACCAAAAGTGGGCTCGAGGACGCTAAACATTATCTCTGCAAAGCTAACCCCCATTTTCATACCAAGAAGAGCTAACCATAATCAAAAATAGACACGCGTAGTCATCCTCATTAAAATAAAACCTGAGAGCTCTACTTGTAAGTAGGCCATCACAACACTGTAATTAAAAATACAACCACCGATACGGTACAGCCCACTCTGTATTTATATAAATAAATTCAATGTATCCTCTGCAACTACATGGATTGCTATGTTTAGGTTACAATTTAAATACATGTGTATTACATACAAGCTTGTATCACGCGGAGTTCGATCCGTTTCCAAAGCTGACCCCACGTGGCTGTTTGGAACACTCAATCTCTTTTAATTAGAGCACTGTCTAGTGAGTTCCTTTCCATCTATAGTATTGTGTATAATGTATGTTTATGATGTACGTTTTATTTGCTGTTTTCTTTATTATGTAAAGCGATTTGATACATCGGTGGAAAGCGCTATATAAATAAATTTATTATTATTATTATTATTATTATTATTATTACATAAATTACTATTATATTTATTACAATCAATGCAAATATATTCCGCAACACAGCACCGTCTTTTCATCTGTAAATAATATGCACAATCTCTGCAGTTACCCAGATAACTACGATTAAGTTACTCACAATCATCCCTTACAAGCCAGGTGCGATGGCCCTCCCCCTGTGGTAGAACATCGATTTTGGAAGCAGGAGGTCCGTGGTTCGAGCCCTAGCGGTATCGCCCCCTACTGGTTGCTTTGGTGTCAGTTTAATGTCCGCCCACAATATAGTGTTGATTATTATTATTAATTGCTTTGGTGTCTGTAAAATGTCAGTCCAAAATATAGTGTTGACGTTGGACGTTAAACTAACTCAACTCCCCCCACCGTTAAACTAAAACTGTTGCTGGTTGAGTTCAGTTGGTTGTTAAGCGTCCAAATCAGCACTATAATTATAGGCTGTATTGTCGATGGGTCCCAATATAGGGTCGGACATTTTTATGTGCTACCACACAGAGACAGTGGATATACCTTCCATTCCTGCCTCAGCCGGTGAAATTAAACTGACACAGACCCAACCCAGTAGAGGAGGAAATCAGACAAATACATTTTTTACCGATCCTGGGGTTCAACACAGGGACATCCTTGATTGGGAGGCCAACGCTCTACTTACTGTTGTTGGTACATGTATTTTATTACCACGCGTAAAACTAATGCAATTCTAGATTACGCGATTGTTTTGGTCTCAAATGATACAAGTACAACAAGCATCAGTGCCTAAATGATAGTTGATGTTCATTCCGCCTGACCTTTAAAACTGGTATGTAGATTAATACAATAATGCCAACTAATTTGTCTGTCCCTTGAGTACCCCGAATTATCTATGAAACAAAAGGAGACGCGGTTACTAGCTAAGATTTGAACCCCCGTGCCCCCTGATCGCCAGTTCGGGGCCCTATTGACTGAGCTAAGTGGAGTCCATGGAAATGGCAAAGTGTATGTAAATGTCACACCTTTAGATAAGACACTCAGCGTTCGTGGTTGTGTCAACTGTCAAGTGAAGAAACTGTTATTTGTAAGGATAGTGTGGATTATATAATCTGTGGTGTGGACCGACAATACTGAGGTAGTGGCTTCGATCGCTTGCTGGAGTGGTCCTTATATAATTAACAGTCTCTGCCATTGGCTTGGTTCTATCGCTTAAATTATTTATTACGTCCCGATTGTCTCGGTACGCTACAGGAAAGACAAAACCTAGAAGTCGACTCAGTAAAGAACGCTGTGTTTTAACCTCGAATATGACGTTTGTGTGCCTCCTCTAGAAGAAACGGGTGGAAGAATTAAATGGGTATTTGGACAAGCAGTTAAGAGAGAGAGAGAGAGAGAGAGAGAGAGAGAGAGAGAGAGAGAGAGAGAGAGAGAGAGAGAGACAGAGAGAGAGAGAGACAGAGAAAGAACCAAGACAAGAGTGAAAAATAACAGAAATCTGGACCTCCCCAACACTAAAACATTCAGAACAATTAAGATATTAAAACCGCAGGTCGGCTTCACGAGGCCGTTAGGAGAATATAAATATAAATTATACATAACCGATTGTGCCGATCTGGATCAGAATCGAATAGGGCCAAAAAACTGCACGGGTATCGGCCTTGGTGGCTATGAATAGATCAATGAGTATTATGTGAATGTTGTCCCACGGCACTTCACAAGCTCTACCATGACGAGGTAAAAATTCATCTCGAAGCGCTTGGCCGACTTGTCTAGTACTGACACAGGTGTGTCAACACCTACATTTTCACACAGGGCTTGACCCGAGACGGAGAGCAAAGAGAGACCATGGGCCCACCCTACCACCAGTCTCCGCTACTACAACTATATCATGTACAAGATAATTATGTGACAGAGATACCGCCCTAGCTGTCACACGTTGACTTCACACAATGATTGATAACAAACAGGTGTCATAATATAGTATATTAAATTTTATTTTATTTTTAACATAAGTAAAAAGATTTATCAATGGGTTGAAAAGTTCGCGAAAGGTTTTTGATTAGCATAAATGTTTTATTATTTTATTCAATACCGATACCGAAATCGGACCATAATCAGCTCAGATGTTTTAAAGACATTACAGTTCCACGAGATAACGATAGTCTCGCCACACATTAATATAGGAAAAAAAATAACTATTCAGAATGTACACGTGAGACACAGATGGCTAGGAAGAGGAGAAGGGGGAATTTTATTATTACACAGAATAATGAACATTTGCTGCTGTTTTGATTTGTATTCCTGGTGAGGGTACCCCTGCCGGACAATATAGAAAAATTAACTAACTCTTCGAAGACGGCGTTGATGCAGCAAGTGGAGATTAAAAAAAATAAATAACAAATAGCCACCCGTTCTGCTGAGGAACAAGCCAGTTCCCTACAAAGTTATAAATATGCGATGACGTCATTCATTATAAGGATAAGAGAGAGAGAGAGAGAGAGAGAGAGAGAGAGAGAGAGAGAGAGAGAGAGAGAGAGAGAGAGAGAGAGATCCATACAGTTAAATATCTGAATCCTCCTGAGGACCAATTAGCATCACGTGACTAGAAAAGCCTAGTTACTGCCGTTGGAGGATTATAATAATTGTATGGCGAGAGTTGCACAACACACAATCGCAATTCTTTTTTGCATAACGATGATTGATTGACTGATCTGCCCTTTCGAAAAACGTGCCATGGCACATGTACACTACCAGAGTAGTAGCGCAGAAGCAAGGGTGGTTTTAAGGGTTAGGATGTCAATGATGTCAGCAACTAGGCTTCCTCGTAGGGTTGGCTTTGTTCAACTTGAGATAAGTTGTCTTACGCAACGATCTTTAGTACAGCCGGGAAGAGAGGGAATGATGCAGAGATAGATAGATAAATAGAGAGAGAGAGAGAGAGAGAGAGAGAGAGAGAGAGTGTTCTCTTGGTGACTCGTTTCCTTGGCGGTATATTACACGCCAAAATCTATATCAACAGCAACATTTGATTAATTTTAGGTCCCCTATAAACCCATTGGAATGAAAATCAACAAATGCTGTGAAATCGCAAGAGACCGTGAGAGATGGAGAACCGTGGCATCCAACCTCCGAAAGGAGAAGGAACCCCGGTGAGGTGAGTGATAAACCCATAAGGGGAGGGAAGGCGTCAGCTGGGATAAAAACCTCAGCTCTCCTGCCCATCAATCCAGAGCACTGCACGTTCAGCTATCTGGCACCATCTAGCACCAAATCTACGCCAGATCAGTTACCGATTTACTGCAACTAAAGTGCAACAGAGGAAGGATCCCCATGTAAAACTAGCTGCATAAAGTTTAACGTTTCTTCCAGCTTAACAATTTCCAAAGATGTCAAATGATATAATAATTGTATGTCTTTCGATAAAGTCTCTCCTTCAAACTGTGAAGCATTCGCGTGAGCGGCAGCGAGTCGATTCCCACAGTTCCGGTAACAGTTTTTTTAAGCGGCCAGAAACAACAAGCACCCCCTATCCCATGGGATTGAGAGATGGTCTCCAGTGGCGCATGATACTACTTTTACTAGGTAGATCAGTTGATCGTCGTTATGGCCACGGCTTTCCAGTACTAAAACTAGTCCTTGGTGGTTGTGGCCGATCAGAGGTGCAAGCGAACTATACGAGTCAGGCTGTGAGCACAAAAGTCAACAAGTCGGTGCACACACCTTAGAGATTAATTTTTTGTTGCTACGCGTCCAACGTCAGCACTATATAATTATGCTATATTGTGGACAGTTCCCTAGACTAACTTCTAACAATGGTGCGTGCTGACACATAGAGTGAATATGGGGAGACCACGACTCCCGTGTCACTGGTCACATTAATACTGACATCAGCAGGGGATGAAATCCGACTAATACATTTTTTAACAATCGTGTGTTTCAAACCAGCGACCTCCCGACTAGGGGAACAACTCTCTGCTACCTGCGCCAGTTCGCACTTCACATCTTCGAGAGATCTGGCCAACGTTTTGGGTTCAATAACAAGTAATATCCGAGTAACTTGCTGGTGTAACATGTCAAAAACCGTGTCTTGGGTTACACAAGTAGGTGAGAAGTAAAAGAAATTTATCGTTGAGACGGTGTTCAATGACGCATGATAGACCAGCCCATAAACATGATAAAGACGCGGCATGTAGTCCTAGGCGGCTGTGGCTGATCCCATAGTACATGAGAACTGTGAGGGTGTGAGCCGTGGAGTCAACAAGCCATAATCAATATACTTAAGCATCTTGTTATTGCTCCAGGTAAGAGTTCAATAAGAATTGATACGCGAACAATAATTATACTGTTACAAAATGAGACGGGACACTTCATCTTGGGTTACGAAAAAGGGGAATGGAATTGCAGCGCCCCAATCAGTAAGTGCTAGAGACTGAGAGGTCAGAGGTTCGAATCTACGCTGGTGCCCCCTTGATTGGTCGAGATTCTTCGACAAACCAAACTGACGTAAAAGCACACAGACTAAGACCGTTATTATTTTTAATGAAATTCATCTCGGAGATGGTACATCACTCGGTCGGAGGTTCATCAGAATCGTGACATTTACAGTATAAAAAACCCACATGGATGATCACGGTGCACAAGACAAGTGATCAATGCTTTAGCTCAAAAGTATTAATCATGTGGACATGTTGTAAGCACCTTACATGACACACCGAGCGTTTTGTAGAAGGCTTGGATGACGCAAGGAGAAGAATGGCATAAAAGAAAATGGCATATATCCCCAGAGAAAATGTCCAATGACGCATGATTCATTAGTCGACCCGGCTGAAAATTTGCATTGTGAGCATAAGCGTCAACAAAACGTATCGTGCACATAATAAACTTCTAAAGGAAAAAAAAAAAAAAAACAGGCTTATCCCCGATAAACGATTCATATTCATATGGTCGATTCTTCGGTGCTATTAGATTATTGGAACCGAGTGTTTCAATGGTGTAACAGGGCGAGTTTAAGAGGGTGAAAGGAAAGAATATTTATCTCAGAACATGATGCTCAATAACTCAAGGTATAAAAATAGGCAACCTATCAGTGCATTCGAACTGTGTGTGTGAGTTGGTTCCACGTCAATCACCAGCACTATATAGGCTATAATTTTGGACGGGCCCCAAGACTGACGTTTGAGAATTGTATGTGCTGCCAAATACGAAGAAGGGCGGGGATACCACAACTCATGTATCAGCCGGACATATTAAACTGACACCGACCCAACCAGTAGGGACCATTTGCGTCGGAAGTCGATGTTCTACCCCAGTGCCACCGCGCTCTCCATGAGCACTAAAGTCAACAAAGCACATAAGCAACGTATCAGAACATGGGTACAATAAGAAATAATACTTGGGCGACAAAGGTATTGTAACCTGACAAAGAACAGAGGGTTGTGTGGAAAAATTGAAGGAATGAAAATTTGTTCAAAGACCCATGATATATCTCAGTCGACCTGGCAATGAAAACTGTGGGTGTAAGCACCCAGAGTCAACAAAACACACCGTGCGCATAAGCAACTAATCAGCGCTTGGGTTCAATAAGAAACAATACTTGGGCGACAGAGTCTTGTAGCCTGAAAACGAATAAAGGTCGCGTGGAAAAAAAGAAGAAAGGGAAAGGAAAGCCATCTCATGACATGATGCTCAATGACGCATGATATTTCAGTCCACCTGTGCAATGTATGCGAACAGTGAGTGTAAGCACCCAAAGTGAACTTAACACATCGTGCATAGCAACTGGTCAGTGTTTGGGTACAATACGAAACAATACTGGGGCGACAGTGTTGTAACATGACAAAGAACAGATGGTCGTGTGGGGAAAAAGAAGGAACGAAAATGTGTTCAATAACAAATGATATACATGTAAATCAGATATCTGACAATGCATTCGAATTGGGATTGTGAACGCTACAGTGAACAAATTATCAAATCATTCCACACACGTTATGTAACTCAACTGGTGTGGAAAAGCTCGAAGTACTTTAGAATTTACATTAGAACATCTTACTGGTGTAACTTGGCGAAGCGCACACAAGAGTTATGGGTCACATAAAATAAAGAAAGGAAAAAAAGGGAATTATTAAATAAACCTAAAACTTCGTGACCCACTGGAAGAACAAGTGCCTTTAGGTCCATCAGTAAAAAAAACCTAAACAGAATTTCCAAACACTGTATTGTAATTATTGGGCGACAGGAATAATTCCGACTTTTCCCCTTTTACTGGTTTTAGGTAGGAAATCAGGTCCGAAAAGTCTTGATCGTCGAAATTTTAGGAATTCCCACAATTGTCGGGGAATTTACAGATCTGAAAAAATAGCAATGCCCCACGAAAATCGAAATAATGCAAATGCCTAAACAAACCAAATAGGAGCTAGCACATAACAGCTCTTAAGAAATCCCCAAGAAAAAACAGCGCAATTCACGGTATTTTCCACATTGATCCCGTCCCGGTGGTTATATCGTGCAGGAAATTGTCGTCAAACGCTGCACTTAACTCGAGCTAATCGCAGATCCATGTTAACTGTTCTAGTCTACAATAGTGATTATAGGCATTGTGGGAGAGGGAGAGAGAGAGAGAGAGAGAGAGAGAGAGAGAGAGAGAGAGAGAGAGAGAGAGAGAGTAAGACAGAAAATGCACCAATGTCCTGAAACCAGAGCCAAAGTTGGAATGTGTATACACAATTACTGTTGACGCGAAGGGTACGACTCCTATCAGGCATTTTTTTCGTTGTTTCGGGAGTTTTATTTTTCGATCATGATGCGCGATGGAATTATATGTCTGGCGTTTTATAACTGGTGCACCTGTGTTATTATTCTTTTTTCCTGCTATTCCATACAACACCCTCTATCAAATCTTCAAGTACATCCGCACCAACCATGCCGTTCGAAGCCTGAGAGGGAGGGAGAGAGAGAGAGAGAGAGAGAGAGAAAGAGAGAGAGGGAGAAAGAGAGAATGTCCATGACCCACATGCTATTTGTGTCAATAGGGTAGCAAACCAAAATTGGCAATATATGATTGTCTATCGATGTTTTCAGGAGTCAAGGAGATGCAGCAATTTTAAAAGTCGTAACTACAACAACAGCCAAGAAAGGGGGCGAGTTATGAGGGAAATAAAAAAAAATGGATTATAATCAGTCGTTCAATGAGGTGGAGGCGGAATGGAAAAAGATAGAGATCAAGGCAGAGAGAGGGAAAGGGAGGGAGAGATGATTACGCTTATAAGAAAGTAATATTTTATGAAATAATATTCATATGTTTTTTTTTCTGTTTTGATGATGATGGTGATGATGATGACCATTATTATTATTATTATTATTATTATTATTATTATTATTATTATTATTATACTTCCAAGTGCAG
>RQTK01000661.1:111677-124177 GCA_003991915.1 Elysia chlorotica
GAGAGAGAGAGAGAGAGAGAGAGAGAGAGAGAGATAGAGCGAGAGAGAACGCGAGACAGAGAGAGATGATTACATGTGTGTAACTTGGTTGGGCATATCTGTTTTGAAAAGATGCTCATTCTTGTTGGGGTTTTTTTCCAGTTTCAATCATAATTCCCCAAGAGCTGATAAGAAAGTAATAAACTTTTCCCATCCCTGCACAATATAATAAAAGGAGACCCCAGCTCGTTACGGGTGTTCAGGGAATTGGCCATGCTTGCGGGATGCTAACTCTCTTCGATGCTTGAACGTGGATAACAAACCAGTCAGAATTGAAAAGCCTCATGTCAAGATAATTAGAGCAACGCTGAAAAGAAAGTTCTCATTACGAAGAAAATGGCCCGGGCGGATTTTCCCCAAACACAAGCACAAAACAAACAAAAACAAAATGTTTGCCACACAACAGTTAGGAGCCATAATCAACCGTGTTTCTCTTCAAGCAAGATTTGTTTTGCTTTGTTTTTTTTCCTCAAATAAGAAATCTTGTCATGCAAACAAATGCCATGATCAACATAGGTTTATACATAGTTAATCGCACACACAAAAAAACAACCTACAAATAAATGAATTGCTGGGCCACCAATCTGTTACACTAAATTCTTTTTTTTTCTTCTTTTTCATATAAATCTTGAGAACTACAGCTTAGTCTTACATAAGTTCTGAAACTATATATAAGCGACTTGGATAAAAGCCAATCTATAGGGAATTCTCCATTAGTATTCATATCGCAAAAGCTGTCAAAACTTTAATGTCTTACGAAACCTTACCTTCAAAGACTGTGCTTTTTGGTGCCAAGCCTTTCACAAATACTCGGTGATATTAGTTAAGTCAACAGCTAACACTCAAAGAAAAATCGATCCCGCTTATCTTCTTTCATGCGTGTCACACACACACACACAGAGTAAGAGAAGAGAGAGAGAGAGAGAGAGAGAGAGAGAGAGAGAGAGAGAGAGAGAGAGAGAGAGATTTATATATTTAGAAATCGGGTCATATTTTCTAGATAATAAATAATCGTGCAGCACTTTGCAAGACTTCGAAGTGGCGTTACGAAATCTTTCCCCAAGCCAGAAATCGATAGCTATAAGCACATGATTGTAAAAACCATGGCCTAATCACGCTCCACTCTGTTGAAGATGAAGTCAATCAACAGAAGTAAGTAACCGACATAAACAGCGACGAAAGCAGTACAATGTACCACGGTGACTGTAACGCGTACAATGCCGGAGTTCATGATTTAATTCATTAATGTAGAACTTTAACAGTGAAAAATGTGCTCCTAAAACTTTTTTCTTTCTTATTGTAGGTCTTTTAGGTTTATGGTCGTTATGGTTGAACATAAATTATAGACCCTTTTTTTGTGTGTAAATTCTATGGTTAATAAAACGTAATCTCTTAGATCTCTTTCTAGGTGGACTGGTAAATACAAATAGCTAATTAGACTCTTTAGCGCTAAGTGCCTTGGAAATCTCTGATGGTTATCACTAGAAGCATTACATTACTTAAATGCCATATAACTCTACAGCGGTTTTCATTAGATGTAGATACATTACAACACCCTCTATGTCGAAAGTGCCTTCAACAGCGACTCCGTGCATCACTAAAAGGACAAACTAAAGGCAAATCGTGTACATGTACTATATATGACAGTCCTGTGGCTGTAAGACTGGCCAGACCTGCTAATTGAGCAGATCAATGATGGAAACAGGTCTAGAGAAGCGAAGACGGACCACCACCACTACTAGTACAATGATGCAGTTGGTACATCGTTTCTTTCTCTGGCGCATAAAATTGCACGACACTTGTATAGAGTTTAAAGGGATGAACACTGAACTGCCATCTTCGATTAACTTTTGCGTCCAGAGAGTGTATGTATTTCAACAGCTTCGGTTAAAAACGCCGTAAAGAACCTTTAAAAAGAGGATAATATGAAACATAACACATTCAATCAGCTGGGCCTTGGGCTGGGATTAATCTTTGAAAAAAAAATTAAACAGGAAAATGTCGACTGCAACTGCTAGAGCCGGCATCTACAAGAAAATGGCAAATGCCTCCAAACAAATCTTTTTTTTTTTAATACTCAGGATGTAGGAAAGTCATTTAGACCCACTTTGCTACCATTTTATTCAATGAGTACTTTCACGGGTTGAGAGCTGATATCCATGTAAAGGGGGGAAGTTGAGTTGAGTTGGTTTAACGTCCAACGTCAGCACTATATAGGCTATAATGTGGACGGGGCCCAAAAAATGACGTCTGAAAAATGTGATGTGCTGCCATATACGAGACAAGACAGGGGTACCAGGACCCCTGTCTCATCCCGTCACATTAAAAGGACACCGACCCAACCAGTATGGGGGGCGAAATTGCCATGGCTCGAACCATGGGCAATCGGAAGCCGACGCTCTACCGTAGGGCTACCATTCCACCCTCCATGTAAGGAATGTATAATGATTTTTTTAACGAAGCATAAAGTGATAGAGAAGGAAGGAAATCAAACCCAATAACGTGGAAAAGAGACTAAAAAGACGGAATTCAACTAAAGATCAAGAGTCTCAACCCGGAAAAAGGCCTAAACACTCTGAAGACAAAGCTATCTCTACCACTACCAGCACACTAAACATAACACAAGCAGGGCAATGTATTCATATTTATAAACATGGAGACCAGTAATAAGTGTCCTTACTAACACAGTAAGACACAGACAGGACTAAACAAAACACAGATTAAACATTACACTGAGACTAATGAGTCCTAAATAACACTGTAAGACATGGCTAAACATAACACTGAAACAAATCTGTCTAAAACACAGTAAGACACAGACAGGACTAAACAAAACACAGATTAAACATTACACTGAGACTAATGAGTCCTAAATAACACTGTAAGACATGGCTAAACATAACACTGAAACAAATCTGTCCAAATAAGCACAGGAAGACAAAGACAGCACTAAACGCACAATTGAGACAAAGCTGTCCTAACTAAAACACAGCAAGACACAGGACTAAACATGACAATGAGACAAAACTGTCCCAACCAGTACATTTCATGATTTAAGACACAGGCAGAACTAAACATAATACTCGGACAGAGTTGTCCTAACTAGCACAGTAAGACATAGTAAATCACAGGCTGGACAAAAAACAAAACTGAAACAAAGCTGCCCGAACCAGCACAGGAAGACAGACAGGACTAAACATGAGACAAAGCTTTCCTAACTTACACAGTGAGATAAAGACTGGACTAAACGTAACACTGGGACAAACCTGCGCTGACTTAAACAAGCACAGGTAGTAGACACAACACTTGATGAGATTACCAGAAACAACCCTGCAGCCACAAACTTCCACCACAAACTCACCTTGTCGCAGAAGGGACACCAGGATTTGCTGAAGATCAGGAAGTCACTGCCCTCGATTAATTTCTGCACCTCAGCCTTTGGGTTTTCTGAGATGGGGGGCATAATCGTCGTGCACAGGGACTTGGTGCAATGGCTGATCTTCGAGTTCAGAGGAAACGAGGATACCCGCGGGTTGGCCTGCGAGATCTTCCTGCCATGAACTGGGGGAGGACCCTGGCTTGGCGGCGTTTTGTGTATAGACTTCCTGCCGGTGCCACTTGGACCTGCCCCCGGGTCACTCTGGGAGAAAGAGGGAGAGAGCAGAAACAGATAAGTACTCTAAGTCTAATCTATCAAGATGCTGGCCGTTATTTTTTTTTAAAGAATCAAGTCCTTAAGTAGAGAGAGGGGGCGAACTGGCGCAAGTGGTCAAGCACTTGGTTTCCTAATCAGGAGGTCCCTGGTTTGAAACCCGTGATCAATACAAAATTGTTTGTGTTCGATTTATCCCCTAGTGTCTCTGTGTGGCAGCAAATAACATTAAAAAAGGCTTCTACTTTGAAATCACTCCGAAGAAGTGATCAAACAATAAGACAAACACAATAAGTAGCGCAAACAAACAAGACTACAACTTGTTGAATCTGAAGAGAGTTTGAAAAAATAGAATGGATAGAAACACATGACACTTGGTAAATATCAGATTCCACTTGTAAAACTTTTATGAAAATTCTAGTCACGGCTTAATAAAACACTGTACAAGTGTTTATAAAATTCAAAAGAAAGAATATGATGAATCTTGCTCAATTTACACATCTTTAGTAAATGTATGCTTATCTGATAAAAAATAAAATTTTAGACCAGTGAGCAGATGATAGATAAAAATTTTAAAACTATTATAAATATGAATACAAACCAAATGAAAAATCTATCAAGCATTGCCCTTGTGGAATTCATACATTTACTTGTTTGAAAAAAAGAAAAAAAAATTACACTTAACATTTTCACAACCTGTAACTATCTCCAAACTCCATGTTTGATTCATCAAATAGTAATGACAATTCCAAATCATATAAAACTTTAAAGATTGACAACATGGAGTCAGCAATAATTCAAAAACTTATTTTAAAAAAATTGAAATAATGTCTCCCACAACCAAACTAGTCTTTATAATTATATCAATTGAATATCAAGATGGTAAACCACACACTAGACAAATCTTAATGAAATAAATTAATCATCACAATCTGAGGTAGAAGGGAAGAGAAAATACACCTTGGAGCAGCCACTTCCACAGTACAGCTGGAGAGTTGTAGGTTTACAATTCCACCAAACAGATGCCATTTCCGAACCAAAGTTTACTGCCTTCTTTCTTTTGTCAACACTATTTTAATACTCATTGCTGCCACTACCAGTACCGCAATTTGTTCACAAATAATTATTTTACACTACAAAGTTTACTGCCTTCTTTCTTTTGTAAAAATCATTTGAATACTCATTATTGCCACTACCAGTACCACAATTTGCTCACAAATAATTATTTTACACTTCTTCCTAATTGTTTTTCACATGTCCAGAGACACACACAAAAATCTGTTTTGTCATATCAAAAGATACAACTTGAATATGAATACTCAGGAAGTGTTTTAGATTGATGCAAATATAGTAAATCAGTAACTCTTCACAAAGAAACAATCTTCCAATAAAAGTTGATCCAGCTAATCCAGACTCAAACTAAAGAAGAAGTAAAACATCATGATTCTAAGCCCACCAGTTCCACTGCCTCTATCATCAAATGAAGGATAAAGCAACCCTATCTAATAGACCAGCAATGTAGCAGAACTAGTCTGCCAAGACAGAGCATTTATATTATCAGTTGACAACAAAAATCAATAACTGAAGCAGCTCTCCCATGCCTCACACAGTCACAAACTTTTCCACAGCAGTAAGCCTATTCAGATGTGTTTGTATATGGAGAAAAAACAAGATGGGCTAAGCCTATGGGTGATGGGTATGACAGTTGGGGAAGCCATGCAAATAGCCTTTAAAAGGGCAGTGTTAGAGTACTAATGTAATTGTATTTCATCCATCTTTATTTAGGATAAGGCAGAGGGAAAAATTTCCTAAAAAAAACTCAGCATCATTAAGTTATGTTGAAATCTTGACTATCACAGCTTTTCAAAATATGCAAAGCAAACAGAAAAAAGTTGAAATTTGGACTTTTTTAGTTATTTATTGTTCATTTTAATGTGTTGAGAAACATCAAATGTGCTGAAATATATATTATTACCCTAACATTTCTAGAACCATAGATATTTATTTTTATTTGAAAGTGAATAAAGTAAATAATGTAGAGTATGGAGAGTAGGGTGTTCTCTATTTAAAGGACCCTAGCATAAAACGTAATTGAGCAACTTACAAGTGATTGACTCACCCAATATTAGAACTGCTTTCTCCATAATGCAAAAATTAGTATCTAAGCATCTAGACACTACCCTATAGAGAAAGTGGCTTCCATTTTTCAAAGATGCAAATTGAAAGATCATCAGATATTATGTGGATAGTCGATACTATGTTTTCACTTAAAATAGACAATTATGATCTAAGACTTTTCAGCAATAAAAATGTTTGTGAGAAAAGACTTCAAAGAACGCATGAAGTAAGAATTCTTCGAATAGACTAAGACAGATAAAAATTTGGTTTCATAGTTTCTTAATGTATACTGTCGGTAACTAAGCTAAATTGTGAACAAGTCCCTAGAGTAATGTATGACATTTTCTACTGCTGCCACACAGACACAGAGCAGAGATTTTTTTTTTATACCAAGACTTTCTTACCAGAGGAAACATTACTATACTGAGTGACACTGAATACTGACACCAAAGCAACAAAAAAACATTTTAAGCTTAAGAATAAGGATAGAATAGGAGAACTCAATTCAGAAGCTCCACGCTTTAACACATAGCCAACTCACCCCCGTTATTTGTAACAATTGTAATAAAAATTTCTATAGTATTAATTTGTAACAAAAAAAGGAAAATTTCTTTATTTTTTTTCCATTTCTATAATTGTCCTAAGAATCTTGCCAAGAAGTTGAAAAACTTCAATACTAAAATTCTTCATCAATGGGATGAATCTTTCTATCAATATTTTTTTTCTCCAAAACAAGCTCTTTTTTAACTAGGCCGCGCATTATATAGCTTGCAGAGTTGCCAATAATACAATTTTCCTTAATCTTTTCTACTCTTTGTCTTATTAACTTCTAGTCTAGAATTTTTCAGGTCTAGATGGCTTTCTCTTTTCTATTGGATCAAGAAGATATACAAAATAAACGTATCTAAATTAGCCAACTACAGAGAGCAGTGTATCCTTGTTTACTTAAATTTTCACATATATGGGTGGGAGCAAGCAATTTCAAAAAGCCTGCAGAAGAGTTATTTTTGGTAAATTTACTGGAAAAGCCTGCAACCCATCAGTTTTTTTTCTTCTCTAAGTACCATAAAAGTACCACTGCAGGCCCGCTTTTTGTAAATTCTCGACAGTGTTTTCAATTAATGAGGATGTGACACCTGGCATACTTGTCTTTTAAAAAGGCCATTTTTTTTTTACAAAACCTGTACCAAAAGACTTAGTATTATTAATATGAATATAGGCCTAATACTAGGCTATAATTAAATAAATACCAAGGCCAAGGAAAAAAAAATATTACAGGCGTAGTGGTGTTGACTTTTACATTAATATGTATATATATATATTCAACTTTGAACTAGCGCTAGATTTGATATAAAACATTTGTTAGATAATTGAGTCATTGAATACCTGAGTATTCATTTTTTTTTCCTTCAGTAAATTGAAACTTAGTTGTTTTTCAATGTCTTGTATATGAATGTGTAAAAGAGGAATTAAAGTTAGAGCCATCAATATTCATTCAAATGATCGATAATATGAACTTTCCTGGGTAACTTTTTTTCTTGTGATAATACATGCCATTTCTACTTTCGGTTTCTGATTCTCTATGACTGTGAATGGTGGATTGAACATAAGGGGTTCTATGTCTGCCTCCTCCATTGTCAGAAATAATAACTCCTATTTAATAAAAAAAAAAAATATATCAAAACAAAATCACTAAGGAGTAGCCCTTAAATTTGAGAAAAAATATTTCTCCTAAAACACAAGTACAAATCGGATATAGTAAGACCATGACCTTATTATATGTCTTTCAGTCGCCATGTCATCAAACAATGAAAAAAAAAACCAACAAAGGCACCCTTGGATGCAGATTGGTGGCTTCTGCATCTTTACCTCATATTATTGCGAGCATAAAGGGCCACACTCTAAAATCTGAGACGAGTCACTACTTTTCTTGTTTTGAGTTATCTCATTGTATCCATATAAAAACGACATGCACATCCCCGTGCATTGACCACAAGCATCAGTGACAAAGTCGGGTCATGGACCACACCAAGATGAAGCACCTGACTGGTTGTTCAATGAAAGACACTCGTCTGTAGCAGTACTATTGTCGCAAAATTCATCAATGCGCCTTTTGCCTTGTCAATGAAATTGTACTTCCGCTATTGAACGCAACCCAGAAGAGAAAATAGTTTAACCTGGACGCAACTTTTTTTTTACTACCGAGAAGCTGGCAAGCGATCTTGTTTAATTTCTATAGGTCGGCATACCGGTTGTAGCCGGTACTCTCCCACCCATATATATCAATTCCAAACACAAATCTGGTTTCACAATTTTTTTCCAGGTGAACTTACCCTTATCGAAAGTGAGAGATTGGCATTACTAAGTTTCATAAAATGTTCAACTCTGAGATGAGCAGCAAGAAACATGCATGCATAAAAAGAGAATGGAGTTATTGAAAATGCTAATGCTATTGTGCTATCAAATTCATCACTATAGTTGCTTTTACTATTGCACTCAAACAAAGACCATCCATCACTAACCCAAAAATGTATCCTAGAGACATCTAGGAATTCTTACCTGACCATGTGAATTGCCCACAGATCGTCCCATCAATTTCGAAAGGCTCCCTTCAAACGCCCTTCTTTGATGACTACTAATAAGTGGCACAAAGGCCCTCAACTTTAATTTGGAAAACATTCATCCAGCTAAAACCTATAAAACGGAACACCCATTTATTACAGGAATAAATTCTTTGAAAACAAACCTAAATGACTTTTTTTTAATCCATTCTTTGAATAACTGTCCTTCACATTACTAAAACTAGAAATCTTGGGCAACATAGATCCACTGAGTACTAGTGCTACTAAAAAATGTTTCCTCTGGTTTTCCAAAAAAGCAGTGTCCAAAGCCAGTGGACACCTATTTCAATTGACAAAAAGGACAAAAAATTATTTTGCTACAGGAACTGTTTGAATAAGTTGAGATTGGTCTACTCTGTAGATCTAGATCTACATGGCCATCATATAGCTTTTTTTTTTTTCTTCACCTCTCTCAAAGTTCTAATGTAGCTTGCATTTTCTTTTACAAAATTATTCTTTTCCGAGAAGTTCTCTCTCTCTCTTTCATTCTCTAATTTTTTGTCCTATTTAGCTTTACCCTCAAATCTGTCTTCTATAAATATCTGTTATCACAGTTTGTACTTTCAGTCTAATACATAAGAAACGGAGAAGTCAATGAAACAAATGCTCTCTCACACTAGTAAAACAAACTCACTCTCACACTAACCTAATTTTGCAAATATTTGTTTGTTTGTTTTTTCATTTAAAGGGGTGGTGGACATGGACAAGACTTTATCAGTTTTTGCCAGATCATAAAGAACTCAGAAAGACTGCCTGTGGTTGCATTGAGCATTGAGTTCAGCCATAAGAAAACAGGAGAACTGCAAGGGGATCATTTAAAAGTGGTCCTTATAATTATTGCAGGTGGAGGTGGTTAGTAAGACAAGTTTGTATACATAATTATTATATGTTTGTTTTTTATAAATAAATTTTGATTTAAATCCCCAAATGTACACATCCTATAAAAAAAAAAACACAATAATTTTGTCTTGTGTATTGCACATAGACATATTGTGTTGAAATGGTGTTAAAAACGGTGAACTTCTAGCCCAAGAAAAAGAATTTTTTTTTAATGAGTGTTAGACAAAACTAAGTTACTATCAATTACTAATAATATTAATAAAGACAAGACTGCAGTCATTTTTGAATTGCTTTCTTTCTTTTTTTTATATATATATATCTACATATTTACGTACATTTTTTATTTTCTTTAAAAAACTGTGCTGCCAAACAGAGACTGAGCAGAAATATTAGTGATTAGTCTTAGCCGATTTCAAGAGCAATTCATACTGACATGGACCCGACCACCAGAGGATGAAATTTGACATTATAAAAAATCTAAAAGTTGCCAGATCGTAACAGACTGTGTTTACAAGTCTGAGGGCCTCTCAAACCCAATGCTTTAATTTTAGTCTGTAGACCTGCAACAGGGCTCCCTCACAGTTTGCTGGTAAAGTGGTAAAGGTTTAGTTTAGAACTTTAGATCTCATGAATGCATTTTTTCCTCATGCAAAAAAAATGAGTCACATAGATTAAAAGCCTTTAAATCTAATTCTATGTGTTGAGGAAGTGTATTTAGACTCAACAATTTTAGACCTATATATATATTTATATTATAAATAAATAATCTAAATTTAACAATCAAGATGAATTTTGGCCATTTTTTCCCTCCTCACATAGAATCTAAATCTAGATTAGTTAGTGAAAGTGTTAGATAATATATTCTTAGAAGATTTATGAAGAATCTAGATTCAAGATCTCTATCTAGATCGTATTCAATTTCAATGTAGGAGTGTCTATACGCACTTTATGATGTTTCTGCACCTATGTTTATAATAGATTTTTGTCCAAATTTTGCTATAGGCCTATATATGCACCACAGATGATAGCCTAGATTCTAAGTCTAAATTTAGAGAATCTAGTGTTTGGACTAAAGTTTGCTATCTGCGCTAGATCTTAGATCTAGAAGTCTAGACCTAAAATCTATTTATATATAATTGAGCAGTTTTATTCAAATTAAATTATTTGGTCTGACCCTCAAGTGACGTTTTAAATATCTCTCTTCTATTGGCATGCCCTTCTATTAACCGCTTCCATAGGACAGGACTAAACTAAACTAGAAAGTTTATAAAAGTAGGATGATTGTGAGTGTTTGTAGCCTAGAACCATTAGGCATAGACTCTAGGTCTAGATTCTCTATATTTAGACTGAAAACTGGGTAATTGGCTAGAAGGGAAGATCTAAATCTAAATCTAGAATTAGATCTAGAGTCTATGTATACCAAAATTGTGTGTATGCTTAGCCATTGACAAATTAGATTATTTATACAGCTAGATTCTAGAGACTAGATCTAATCTAGATCTATTCAATGTAGATCCAGATCCTGAGTCTAGATCGAAGTCCATTATTGTAGTTATCTATGATACATCTAGATTTATCAAGTCTCTAAAACGATCACGTGCCTGTCTACGCATTAAAATAACCAGTTGAGGGCTGACACAATCGACACATTATCTAAACTCGAGCTTCAGGCAAGTTCTTCAAAAATGGTGCTTTTCTAGAGTAGATGTATAATCTACATTGCTAAGTTCTAGATCTAGTTCAGCGGAATAGGAACTCTTTCTTTTTTTTATGGGACGCATTTCATAACTGGTACTTACAAAATCAGATCCAAATAAACACGCGATCGTTTGCGAGGAATCCGCGTAACAAAATGTGCACCCAAGATGTTTCTAGTTTATATGCGTGTATGGTGACTTGCTAGATATATTTATAGTGGCTCGTGTAACCTTTCAAGTATACCATGACCTGTCGGCCTAGATCAAGCGTGTGACATAGCAAATTCAGTCATAACACGAGTGTCAGACCCAGAGTGACTAGCCTACTGACTGTGCCAGTGTGCCGTTTACCCGCGAAAACAGAACCGGAGCAACACATAACCCTCTTGTATTGCGAAAACTGCATAGTACCTTGATGAGAACGTGACGTTTTGCCAGGTGATTCATGGCCGGTGTAGCACGCCACACGGACTCATCGACTAACGATACTCAGAGTCCACCTGGCGGCCGCCAGACAGACTCAGAGAGTATCTGTGGCGGCCGCCAGAAACACTCTATTTACGCGAAAAAGACTCTAATTTTTCTGTAGATCTAGCGGGGGCGTGGGTGACTGAATGCTAGATCTAAGTTAACAAAATTTTGGCGGAGTTGAGCTTTTCACGCATTCTGGATCGTCTAAATTGAGTTTCTTTTAGTTGTGATGCATAATTATGGCCGTGAAAGCTTAAGACGTATGCACAACTTTAAAAAAAGATATTCTGTTATACATTTTCAGTTCTCTGGCTCAACAAAAAAGTCAGAGTCGGTTTCGCGTAGATAGAGTGTTCCTGGCGGCCGCCACAGATACCCGAGAGTGCTTTTGGCGGCCGCCAGACAGACTCCTGAGTTTGGCTGGCGGCCGCCAGGCGAACTCTGAGTAGCCCTGGCGGGCTGGTCAGGGTGGCGTGCTACACCGGCACTGGACGCCAGTTTATTACTAAATTCTCTCACGATTGTCGATATTTTGCACCGTCGAAAACACAACCGGAGCAACACATAACCCTCTTGTATTGCGAAAACTGCATAGTACGATTAACATTGTCTATTTTTAGATGCTGCTCTTGAGTGGTTCCCTGGTTCCAAGAACATGACCACTTATTATGTCAGCTCGACTCGAGGCACAGAAACAGCTCGAGGAGATCGACAGCAAGACGCGCGAGGCGGAGGATATCAGGAGCTCTGCCGAGGACAGGTACGCTCATCACGTTAAAGCTTTTCTATTGCTCTATTGATTTTCCCGTAAGCCTTATATCCCTTTATTGTTTCAACAAAAAGCAGCAGCTTATGAATAACTGGTTGTTGTTGTTGTTGTTAGTCTACAACGTTTTAGTAAACTCGGCTTGGCCATGCAATCATTAAGACCTCATGAGAGAGAAAGTTTTTGAGTTGTAACAAATTTCGAGACACTGCACTTGTTTGTAACCTTTTGTATATTAACAACTTCATTAGTTTTAATGTATGTTTTTATGTTTGGAAAACTGAATGTACGGGAGG
>RQTK01000661.1:128204-139484 GCA_003991915.1 Elysia chlorotica
TCAGTTTAATGTGACTAGCTGAGACAGGAGTCATGGTATCCCCGCCCTGTCTCATGTGTGGCAGCACATACAATTTTCAAACGTCATTCTTGGGGCCCGTCCTCACATTTAACCAAACCTTTTACGCACAATTTTTATGCTTTTACTACTATGAGAGATAAAGGAGTTACCACTGCTACTAGTACAATGCATGAACTTAGAGCATCATGCGCACAAAATAGCCGTTACCGTGCTGACGTGCCGTAAAAACAACTCACTCACTCACCCCACAATATAGCCTATATAGTGCTGATGTTGGACGTTAAACCAACTCAACCCAACTCAAACCTAGTTAAACCTTAAGGTAAACGCATAAGTACAATATTGTCCTAAGTCTTCGTATTCCTATATCTTAAGACAAGGCGCAATCTTACCCCAGCGTTGCACTTACGACCCCAGCATGATAATGATTTAATGTTGTGCTAATCTTCAACACTTTTCTAGGTCCATCGTTTTTGTGCTTCAGGGCGAGGGAAAAAATCTATGAAATGGAATAAGCGCTATCTCGAGGTTGTAGAGATAATTGCACTCTTAGAGTGCTGTTCTTTGTACTCTGAGAACTCGAAAGTCCAGATCGATGAAAAACTCCGTTACACCGTTTCGTTGGAGGACATACGCAGAGATGGACAGAGTGAAAAAGAGAACAAAGGAAATGGAGGGTCAGTTGAGTTTATCATAGATAGATAGATAGATAGACAGACAGATAGAAAATTCGATAGCTAGATAGAAACAGAGAGAGAGAGAAAGAGAAAGAGAGAGAGAGAGAGAGAGAGAGAGAGAGAGAGAGAGAGAGAGAGAGAGAGAGAGAGAGAGAGAGAGAGAGAGAGAGAGAGAGAGAGAGAGAGAGAGAGAGAGAGAGAGAGAGAGAGAGAGGGGAGGGAGAGAGACAGAGAGAGAGAGAGAGAGAGAGGGAGAGAGAGAGAGAGAGAGGGGAGAGAGATAGATAGAGATAAAGAGAGAGAGAGGAGGGAGGGAGAGAGAAGGGAGAGATAGATAGATAGAGATAGAGAGAGATGGAAAGAGAGAAGGAGAGACAGAGAGGGTTGAAAATATGGATTTTTCAATAACCATTAATTAGAGCCACTGGCTCTATGGCAAGAGATTACAGAACCGCTCTGAACGGTCGAATTGGAAAATGCTTATTTCTCTCATCAACTCTCACCTTATGGTTAAAGGTTCCAGACCTCCGTGTAGGCCTCGGCTTGTTATTGTCCTTGTCCTCCGGTCCCAAAGGCTCTTGGCGGGAATATTTCCGAATTGTTCTCACAATCATTGTGATTCTATATTTAGAATTCTGTGTTCTCAGGCAATGATAGCCACTCTGGAACCGTAACAGATATTTCGTCTATGTTACGGCACCCAAAGGCTTCGAAGAAGGTTCTCGGGTTGTATTGTATTTTAAAAACTACGACCACATTTTACATGGCTTGTTTATCTTTAAAGAGGCCTTTTTTATTGGTTATAGCTTCAAAATAGCGCAACTCATACACAAGTAAACATTAATGATGGAAACTCTAGAGAAGCACAGTCTAGAAAAATCCTATACTGAAAGGGACACAGTGGTACATTGCACTCTTATGCTAGAGGAAAAGTATAAATGAAGCCTACATTTATCGCAATCCATTATCTAACTTCCCTCCCATTTAGGAATTGCCATTTATCTACGATTGTATACAAATTTTCGTTTAATCCACAATTTGAAATATTTTTAAACAGAGCAGTTTCAACAAATTTGAACTCCCTAACATTTGATAACTTGTTTTGCTCACGTTACAAATTAAAATAGTAGTATATACTCAATATAGATACCACACACGAGTATTGTCAAGTTATAAATTAATATAGTAGTATATACTCAATATAGATACCACACACGAGTATTGTCAAGTTATAAATTAATATAGTAGTATATACTCAATATAGATACCACACACGAGTATTGTCAAGTTATAAATTAATATAGTAGTATATACTCAATATAGATACCACACACGAGTATTGTCAAGTTATAAATTAATATAGTAGTATATACTCAATATAGATACCACACACGAGTATTGTCAAATTATAAATTAATATAGTAGTATATACTCAATATAGATACCACACACGAGTATTGAGAATCTAAAACAATCTACGCTGCTGCCGGAGGGGTCCTCTAATGGACTACTAAAAAATGAGTGATAATGTTTATAGTGGTACTGCTGCTGAGGTATTGTAGGAATCAATCCCCAATAACGAGGTAGTAACAAGTCTCGGAACAACTGCAGTATCTAAATCTATTTGCTGAAGCCTGTGGTATCGGCGGGTCGACACCCTTGGGGCTGATTTTTTTCTGTGTGTGGGTTTAGCTCTATCATTAACCCTAATGAAACGTCCTGAGACCACCCAACCTGTTCGTCCGTTCGCCCTTCTGCATTGATTTGTTCATAGAGATATAAGGTGAAAATAGGTTAGAAGGGACAGCCACAAACCTAGGTCTAGCTTGAGACCAACAGACAAGACAAGCAGACAAAGACACATTTTAGACTGATGACATGGACGGGGATCAAACCCGCACCTTCTACTCGACACCTATTCGCCTTGCCTTTTCTTTTTATTATACATTTGTGAACTGGTGAAATTATGATCGGCTTCTCCGCCATAACTACTCAAGGTACAAACTTGAAGTTTAGATATATTGGTACGTTGGAATTTCCTGTATGTTTTAGGCTGGCTCGTTTATTCTTCACGATAACCCATAAAGCATTAATTAGATTTTAGAAATTGAAATTGTTTCGTCGATCAAGCAGCCATTGCTGTTTTGTTAATCTCAATTAGCTAATCGTAAGTGAAGGCGGGCTAGGTTCAAATGGGCGAGGGGCTGTGCCAGGGCTATACTATTAAATATTCTAGCCTGAGTTATCAAGACTATTGACATGGCCTTTTAAATGGCGCTCCCATTTGTATCACATTTTAATTTGTTTAGCTTTTTTTCGGCTTTAAACTTCTATCTCTACATTTATGTTTTACCATTAATTAGTTGCGCACAGTGTCTCAAAACCCAAGCTTTATCTCTATTAGTATAACTAAAAAAAAAAACCATTTTATTTCCGTTCAGTGTCCCAAAACCTGAGCGAAGCCGGGCATCCCAGCTAGCGTAGTAGTAGTAGTAGTAGTAGTAGTAGTAGTAGTAGTAGTAGTAGTAGTAGTAGGAGGAGGAGGAGGAGGAGGAGGAGGAGGAGGAGGAGGAGGAGGAAGAGTATTAGTAGGAAAAGTTTAAGTATTATTTTTAGTAGAATATATTTAAGAGACAGTTCGAACAAGGAAGGTTATGGCCAGAAGTGGAAGTAAAAGTAGAAGCAGAACGAAGACGAGGAGAAAGGGAAAGAAGAGGAGGGTCAGGATGAGAATTATAATACAATAATAATAATGTTAACAAGAGGATTAATAATTTAACAAATATACGTAACTAGCTAAAATTTATATACAATTTGTGTAAAAGTGTACTTCTACACAATTCCCATATGTATAAACAAGGCATGGCTTGTGGCGTGTATTCTATATATAAATTAAGATTATGTCTTAATGAACCATAATTTTATGCACTACATTAAAATCGAAGAAAAGTATACAGTTTATACCAGAGTAGTATATAAAGTCTTTCCAGTTCACTGATCATTGTTGACTTCAAATGTATTGTGTATATAAAACGACAACCAAAGGCGGGGTAGCGACTTAAATTTCGCAAAAACTGAAGTTTGAAATATTTACTTAAGAGACTGTGTCAATAAGGAGGACAGTGGAAAAATTATACTTCAGCACTAAGTTTAACGACAAGAGAAAATATAATTATGTCGATGTAAGCAAAAAGCAATGTGTTCATATTTAATGAAGGTTAAGAGACATATTAAACAGTATCGTCTCATTCTCTTTCTCTCGTTCTGTCGCTCTCAATGTATTTCTATCTCTTGAATAATCTTTATTTTTTGTTAATTATTTTCACACCATCATCTAAATCCTCACCTTGACACCACCACCATCACCATCAAAAGGTTTTAGATTGTTCCTGTTACCACATCTCTCACCCTTCTCCTCCCCTAGTTCATCGTTATCATCATCATCATCATCTCTCTCTCTCTCTCTCTCTCTCTCTCTGTCTCTCTCTGTCTGTCCTCTCTCTCTCTCTCTTGTCTCTCTCTCTCTCTCTCTCTCTCTCTCTCTCTCTCTCTCTCTCTCTCTCTCTCTCTCTCTCTCTCTCTCTCTCTCTCTCTCTCTCTCTCTGTCCTCTGTTTATTTTGAAAGAAAAGTTAAATGCGAGGTATATTGACCCGAATTATGAAGAAACGCTGATATTTGTTTTTCAGTGGTTGGAAATGGACAAACCCGGTACTGCTCTTCAGTCTGAAAGATCTAAAATGTTTACATAAACGAGTAATGCATATAATAGGCCTACTCTTGAGATAACGTATTTCGAAAGCTCAAAATGGAAGAATAATTATTTACACAGATTGCACGACGAAGAGAGAGGGCGGAATTTACATATAAACTGAGGGAGAGAGAGAGAGAGAGAGAGAGAGAGAGAGAGAAGAGAGAGAGAGAGACAGACAGAGAGGGGAAGGGGGGAGATGAGGGAAGACATAGAGAAAGATGTTGACAGGGATACAGTAAGAAATAAAGAAAGGCAGACAGCTAGACAAAGCAGAGGGAGATTATTGAAAGGCGGTATAAGGCAGGTAATCACGGTGTGCAGAAAAATGCTGCTGCTGCTGCTGCTGCTGCTGCTGATGATGATGATGATGATGATGATGATGATGATGATGATGATGATGATGATGATGATGATGATGATGATGATGATGATGATGATGATGATGATGATGATGAGTGATGATGATGATGATTGATGATGATGATGATCATGANNNNTGATGATGATGATGATGATGATGATGATGATGATGATGATGATGATGATGATGATGATGATGAGCCAGAGAGAACAAAAGAGAGATATAAACAAATAGGAGGAGATACAGAAAGAGATAGCAGCGGAACTTTATATAGAGACATGCATATGCATTTATATAATAGTTATGGCCTTTTTTAGATGAAGCATGCTAGATAGATGAATAGATGGATAGAGAAAGAACGAAAGAGAGAGACAGACTGAAACAGATTCAGGGACATAGAATGAGACAGACACAGACCGAAAGAGACAGACAGAAAGGGAAAGAGAAATACAGAGAGACAGAGATCGAAAGAGACATATAGAAAAAGAAAGAGACAGAAGCATAGAAACAGAGAGAGGGGCCCACATACAAAGAAAGACAGACAGATAGATGGACAGACATAAAGAGAAAGAGACAGATAGAGGGAGAGGATGGAGAGGAGAGAGAGAGAGAGAGAAAGAGACAGAGAAGAGAGAGAGAGAGAGAGAGAGAGAGAGAGAGAGAGAGAGAGAAAGAGACAGAGAGACAGAGACAGAAATAGTGTGATAAGAGTTCTCCTGTAGAATCTCCATGGCAATCATGTAACAACAATAACAGGTATTTGCACCCGGTTTCAGAGCTACAAAATGAGATACCAAGCAGAGATTTTGTTTTGATTGTTCCAATGTAAGCGAGAAAGACTCTTCTCTCAAACTTATCATAATGGATATCTGTCATAATTATTTGAATTTGTCGTATATAGTTTGGATAATCATATCGTATACATTGAATATTGATTGTTATGCAAACAGGAAACATGCTAACCGAAGAGGTTTCTTAATTTTTAAATCAACATGGAAATATAAAGATGTGGCAGCCTCCTCGACGTTGGGGGTGATGAGGTTATTGATGTAGTTAAAGTACAGATCTGAAGCAATACTGAGATGCCGTGTCCAAGATTATAGATTCTGATAAAATGGATTCATCGTGGACCATGGTGGTGTTGGGGTTAAAATCCAAGTGCACTTCTTTGATAGCAGTAGAGCTTAACAACATTTTTTAGTATTGTTACTAATTTATTTACTCATTTCGACAATTTTAACCATATATAACATGCCTTTGCTTTTGACACATTAAAGGAGTACATATATTATCAAATGGCTATACCCCCCACATTTAGCTTGTCAATGAAAGTTGGACCTCCTGCACCCAAAGACGAAATTACAACCTAAGCGATAGCACATTCCCCAGACACTTTAGAAGATACTTGTATTAAGTTATCACATATCAATTCTTGTGCACTTTATTAGAAGATTTTGTTACCAAATCACGCAAAGGAGTTACTAATTCATAAATATCTACTTAACGATATCTGATCCGTCAAAGATTACAATTTTAAAAATACATGTATTGAAAAATAAACACATTAATCGCAGATCCGTACTGGTGTCTTGGGCTTGATTATCTTTAAAAGTCTCCACTCTAGTAGCAATAAAACGAATATAAAATTATGGATAGGCATATTGACCACCATGGTGCAATGAGCCAGTTAGACAAGAAAACTCTAAAAACGCTTTCTAGCAAAAGAAACTTGACCTTTGTGTGCAAAGAAAAAAAGTTAAGGCAACATCGCACTTCAAATCTTTGCTTATTTATATTCTACGTCTCCCTGTCATTTAGACAAGGAAAGCAGCTTAGACTCGAACCCCGGGCCACCAGTCCGTCAATCCAAAGCACTAACATCGATTAAGTAAATGAGCTACCAACGCTTCCTCTAATTGGTACAGGTACTGTAGAGCAGCTTGCCGATAACGGTTACCTAATGGCATGACTCAGTACATTTTCCCTTTTAAGACCGTCTTACATCAATGTTGTTTTAAGTGCGGTAAGAAAAAGGAAAACATACCAGAATAAACGTAAATAATGCTCAGGGCAAGTTTTAGGTCGGGGTGTCGATGTGTATCGAGAGAGGTCTCAGGCTGTATCAATTGGACTCGTACTGAAGCTCCAAACTAAATGTTAACTTCTTGTTAAAAAATGAATACTCAAGATATAATTATACCGGAGAGTTACATAATTAGAAGGAAAAATAGACCAACAACGATTATACCAGCGTTTTGTGTATAAAATAATGATGACGCTGGCCTTTGAATATAAGCCAACGATATTATTTCCTATTCTCAAATCAAATTCAATTACATGATCACATCTTAAAATATGGAACGTTCATTTCATTAAAAAATTGAGTAATGTAACCAGTTTTCTTTTAGTTTCATACCTTCTAGGTTACGGCCATGGGTGCTGCCATATACAGACAGTCACATGTACTTACACAGACATAGCAGGGCTGCCAAGACTTCTGTCTAAATCTAATCGGGTCATACTGTACTGTAATCTACCTTACACAAGAGAACGATGATGAATCGAGGTACCTAACGCCAGTACCTCTGAGGACTTTGCACTCATCATACAACTTCCGGCAAAGCGTCCCTGCCAGTGCTGTCGATCACCAATGTAAACCGGTGTGTTATGGGAGGAACCACATCAGACCCAAGGCATAAATGATGATGAGGCGCTTGGGTCGGTGTCAGTTTAATGTGACTGGCTGAGAGAATAGTCATGGTAACGTCACCCTGTCTCATGTGTGATAGCACATAAAATTGCCAGACGTTAGTCTTGACGCCCGTCCACAGTATAGTTAATATACAGCTGATGTTGGACGTTAAACCAACTCAACTGCAACTCCTACCCCATGTGTATTATTGTTATGTTTAATATCCTACCCACTTCCTTTAGCTCCTTTCCGTTTCCTAAGCTTTGAGTTTTTAAACCCTTCTGGCTATAACATCTGATGGATCATAATAATCCGCTGCAATGCGGACGGAATGTCATTTGTGCATAATATTGGTATTGTGAGGCATAGAATCTAGTAAGGCATATGCTGAAAATCAATTACCCCCCCCCCCCCAAAAAAAAAAAAAAAAAAAAACAACAAAAAAAAAACAAAACAAAAAACAAAAAAATCAAAAAAAAACAAACAAACAAAAAATTTAAATAAACTAAAAAGAAAATCAAAAGAAAAGATATGGAAAAAAGACGAGCATTTATCGCCGCTTTGTTAATCGACATCTCACTTCTCGCATTGAGGAAGAGACAGATTTATGGTCATTTTTTTCCTCGATAGAGAAAGAGAAAAAGGTAGTTAAAAATAGGCTATGTGAATAAGCCAAATTAGATACCAATTAAAAGTGAATCTTAAATAGACCTGTTAGTTTGACATGAAACCCGAATGGTTAGATGAAAGCTTAGCGTGAAAGCCAAATTGAAAGTCTAAAATAACAATAAAATATTTCAGAACAATTTTTTTTATTAGTTTTCATAAGATCAGATAAAGAAGGAGTAGGTGTCTGTTTTGATCTTTTCAAAGTTCAAAGGATGATGGTTTGTAAATACAACGTCGCGGTATCTTACAACTCGTCGTAAGCCTTCTTGTTTACATATATTTCCAGCCTTAAGCTTACCACAGCGTTGTACTTACAGGCCAATCTCTTATTGTTTTTCTTTCCGTGAAAAGAAAGTCTGTTTTTAGAATCTCTAAGTCAAAATCTGTGAAGGAACATCAACGTGAAGGATCTAATGATGGATTACTTCTTTTAATTCATCATGAATGTCTAGTTACTGCAATTTACAGCACTTCTTATATATGCATACCTTTTGATCATCTATACATTTAAAGAACTTTGAGTCTCCTTGTCATTAAACAAATTATTTTATTAACTTGCTTGGGGTGTAAATTTGTTTCTATCAAGTTAGCTCGTGGTTGTATAATTCTTTAGTCAATTAATATCTTTATTTTTTAATTGCAACAAACAATGTCCGGTGTTAGGTTTTGAAGGACTGAACCTCTAGAGCCTCGAGAGCTTAATATTTTTTTTGTAAAAATTCATCCAAGGGAAACGATTCAGTATTGGCATTATATTTACATGATTGAGTACCCTTGAACAAACTAATGGCTGCATGTTTTGGCACCTGGTATTTCTAAATCAGTAATGTTACGTAGCAATTAGCTGCATAAATCAATTAACACACATAAAAACATACGCGCTGCCTTTCCACGAAATATTTTTTTAATCATTTTGAGTCTGTAGGCCAATAAAACAGAAATTTTAATGCTTTAGATCAATCACACGCAGATAAGTGGCAAAACTATAATTTATATGAAGACCTACACTTCGAAAAGCCGTTACAAACAATTTTGTGCACACAAAAAATTACACGTATTGCTAAAATTACATAAAATAAGTGTAGGCAACCAGGGAGAATCAGGCACAAGTCGGATATCTGACTTTTGAAGTTATTGACGGTGTGCTAAAAGTAAAATTCTATTATGAGTATGGCATTATAATGTTTCATGTTTGTAACATTTTACATAGACGGATTTTAATTGCAAATTACATTGATTTCTATGCTATACTATATTTTCAATCACCTAACCCTCGTCTTCCCTCCCCTCGTTAAAACTTTATAGTAGTCTCTTCGACTATGTCACTGATTCCTAGCGAAAAAAAAGGAAAAAGAACAACAATAAACACCCAAAAACATCAACAAATAACAGTGATTTCAAAATCAAGACAAAGTTCCAGAACATAAAAGTAGATAAAATTATGCTCACTTAAAAAGAAAAGCTTGTGACTACTTAAAAACAAACAATAAAGCAATAAAAAAAAGCATATAAAATATTAGCCCTTTTATTAGGCATGATGAATATTGTTTAGTGTGATAAATTTAGGTTGGTGATAATATTGTATCGGATTGAAAAAAAAAAGAAAGGCGCGCTTTATTGAACACTAAAAAAAACCTAAAAAGGATTGTTCATCCTTGTCTGCAAATTTTTATGGATTCTATAATCTTTGGAGAACAAAATTGGAGAACAGTGTATTCTTTAGCTAACGTCATAGTGGGTTTTCAATCGTTGGAAAGTAACATTTTATTTCAGGTACTGGTATGATTCTCTCTGCTTAAGTTCGTAATGCTATCGATTAGGTACCTAGGTTGTGTACTAATGGTAAAAAAAAAAAACAACAAAAAAAAAAACAACACGAAATTCTTAGATTAAATTCACAATGTGTAAAATCTACGTAGATAGGCGTATACTTATAGACCAAAACAGAAAAAAACCAACAATAAACGAACAAACGAAAGGAAACGATTGTAGATCTAGATCATCAAGACAAATTGAGAAACGCTTTTACAATCTACACAGCATTGAATGGATTTTGTTCTAGTTATAACTTTATGATACTTAAAAAGCATTCCTTTGGATAGTCATCTCAAAAAGTTAAAGTTCGTGAAATCTCAATTCAAGACCAATAATGTCGATAACACAATTAATTTAGATCAAGACCGGTGGAGGTAAAAATATTAGGTCTATTTTTTATAGTCTTGGTGATAACAATGCGATATATTATATATAGGTCGTAATCTGATAATGCCATATTTTGCTGTAAATAATATATTCACATTTTTATTTTATTTGAACCCGGCAAAAGCATAGCTATTGGTTGATATTGAAGCAACATAAAGCACAATATAACCGTCAACGCGCTAAAGAACCGTAAAACAAGCTCGATTTAACTAAAACTATATCACTTTACTTATCCATTAATTTAAAAAAATAGAAGAAATACCTGTATATATTAAACAACTTTGTTAAAGCTTTACCTAAACTTTAAATGTCCTTCTGTACAGGTTGATCTATGTAACCTCGCAGCATCCTAACACAAACTAATGTTGTCTTTGTTTTCTTTTCTCTTCAGTCTATTCCAATCAATTATCGATTTTCTACCATTATTAAAAGAAATAATTCTCTGGCTTTGTGAGAGAGATGGCAACAACGCCGACTGCCGTCACTGTGGAGCTGAGTCCTGAGGCCAGGGAGAAAGTGAACTGGTTCATGCAGAGAACACTGCAGAGTCTGTCCACCCAGGCAGGGGAGAAAGTCAAGTAGGAGGAGACACTCCTGAAGATTCATAAGATTTGATCAATGTTTTTTAATGCATGTTCGTATTCGTTCGTATTCGTATTAATTAAGATGCAAGAGGCATACATGCCCATGTCGCAAATATTCAAACAATACAATCATATAATAATGACAACCTGAGGAGCTAAGAGAATGACACGGGTCATAAATACAACGTCGCGGTTGAGTTGGGTTGAGTTGAGTTGGTTTTAACGTCCAACATCAGCACTATATAGGCTAAATTGTGGCCGGGCCCCAGGGCGGAAGTCTGACAATTGTATGTGCTGCCACACACGAGACAGGGCGGGGATA
>RQTK01000661.1:140169-154040 GCA_003991915.1 Elysia chlorotica
TTATTATTAATAATATTATTATTATAAATTTGAAATAAATCTGTGGGTGTCCATTTTTACTTCAGATAGATATATATTCTAAAGACTTATCTCTGAAAATGCCGCCTAGATAGCGCAGTGACGATAAATTATGTTGTAGAACGCGTCTAGGGGCCGCTCAGCAGCTTAAGCATCCTTAGTTTCATATCTTGCGACTAGTCGTAAGCTTACCACAACATTGTACGTTTGGCCCTAGATGTTTAGTATACAATACATCACTTTTCAGGTGCCTAAAATAGTTGGGTCCCTAAAACAACGTCTTACTTTGTGGTGAAGTCGAAACAGAGATACACACATCTTTCTGAATCTCTGATGCACTTTTACATAATTATTGTTCTGAGCATACAAATTACATTATAAAAAAGTATTGTGTTTTCCTTGACCTCGATAAACCCACACTGTTCCATGACAATTATTGGTTCATGTACATGTATTATAAAATTATTTTTCAACAGATTATTTAAACGCCTATGGCTTTAAACTGTGAACATAATATTATAATTTATCCTGCATTTTATGCTGAATTGTAAATCATCAATGTATTTCTTTTTGTTGTTGTTACAACTAGACTTATCTGTGGGAACTCAATCACTGAGCATGTGCTACAGGAGCTGCGAGATGCCACGCTGTCTTGGACATTCAACACAGAGCCTTTGACCATGGACCCCAGGTACATAGACTGCTGTTGTTGGACCTTCTTCATACATAGTGCCCTATTATTCTAAAATATATAAATCATTCGATTAGTTTTTATTTCTGAGTTTGACAAGTGGAAGATACATAAACTAACAGGACAAAGAGGATAAGCATACATACAGTCGCTAGAGCAGGTTCTATCCACTGTGCTTCTAGTGGTTGGATAGATGTCAGTGCAATGAGAAAGGAGGAGACAGAAATTAAGCCCTGGTATTCCCGCTGTATGTGCGTGGCAAGGCGTACAGTTTATGGGACTTTTGTCCAAGATGCATAGATGTCATGGTTCCACATTTGGTTAGTTAGTACCCATAATTGTATAATTATGTTCCTTTAACAAATGATAGGACTTTACAACCAATACATCTAGTTTAACTGAAACCCCTCATAATTTTCCCAGTACTTCATAGTGTCTCCAATTTTAAAATTCATATTTATCTTTATTCTATTTAAATTTACTAACACACTATGCTGTTATATTATAATATAATATAATCAATATCACTCCTTATTCTTCAAAAGTTTCATTTTTTTTTCTTAAATTGTTGCCACCCCCCCCCTTTCCCCCTCTCCCCGACCTCTCCTTAAGTTACGAGTTCTTATTGAGTGTTTTATCACAACTTGATTTATTTCGACCTGCTCTACCTGCCCCAATGCCCCAGCCGGATGTTTTACTACAAAGAGAACTTGGACATCACAGACCTGGTTCCGCGAGACTCAGGCGTCTACGCATGCGTGGTAAGCTGGGGAGCAGACGACACGGTCAAGGAGAACTTAACCCTTGGAGTATTCAGCCTGGAGGTGAGACTTCACTGTCTCGCTTTCGAGAGTTTGATTGGGTTGGTTTAACGTCCAACATCAGCGTTGCTACATTGTGGACGGGCCCCAAGACTGAGGTCGCAATATTTTGTGCTGCCACACAGGAGACAGGGCGGGGATACCATGACTCCTGTCTCAGCCGGTCACATTATACTGACACCGACCCAACCAGTAGAGAGCGAAAACGCCAGGATTCGAAGTCGGACCTTTTGCGTCGGTAGCCGATGTTCTGCGCCAGGGCCACCGATGAGAAATACCAGAGAACAGAATTACCTTATACCGGGTATGGCGTTTATTTCTCTTTACAGTTATGATGATCGTGATACATTTTCGACTTTTAAGGCAGCAGTCATATTTAGTAGAGGCAAAGTAACCGCATTGACTGCATGGAATAAGTGAAGGGTTCCGTGGTGAAACGAACTATACCTATTTTTGTAATGTTCTGTTTGATCTTCATTTGAAATATAATTTAGAGCTATTCCTACTGATAGTCATTGATAAGATTTATTAAAAAATCATAAAAGTCATTATTAGGTAAAAATTTGCTGTTTTTGTTCCTTCTGTCCAAATATGCCGTATAATACGTTTTGCAGCGGAAAATTTTAAATCTTTTTTTAAACCCAGAGTAGCAGTTATCTGTTTTTAAAAAAAAATTAAATTACAAATGTATGTGTACAGCCAAGTTAGAATAGAATGATAATTAGACAGTATTTTCTTTTAAGCTCATTCAGCAACATAGCAACAAAGTAATGTAATGGTTGTTCAATAGGGCGGTGGCTATTAGGCCGATTTTTGTTTTACTTTGGTGCCTAAACGTCTAAAAGTGAACATTTGATATAACATTCAATGCGGTTGATGCGGTGACTCGGCCTGTGCTAAGTATGATTGCTGACTTAAAAGGTGGCTCGTTTAGGCGAGACTTTGAGGGCGAAATCAGACAAAATTGAGAAGCTCGTGACTCTAGAGTCTAGATTATGCAAAGAGTTCCAATATTCTAACAGAGAGATAGTTGTAGAGCGGGTCTGGAGAGACGTTCAAGCAGACATACAGATCGACCAACACAAAGAGGTATACAAACAGTACTTTTTTAATTTATCAAAGAAAACTTTACTTTAAGAGATAACTAAATAAATAAATCTCTTGGTAGACTCTGGAATAGATTGAACATTTTGAAGGGTAAAAGATTGGTTCACTTGTGAAATTTTGAATAACAAAGTAGTTCAATTACCATAAACAAAATTAGATAGAGGTTAAAAACATTTCGAAAGTAGAATTTATATGAAATATATGGTTAAGTATAACTCCAAGGAGAAGATATCCTGAAACATGGTATACCCAACTCTTTTATAGGTTGAGACGGAATCGCCTAGCAGGTATGTGTTCGAACACGAGCCTGCCAAGATGGACTGCCACTCGCTAACTCTTGGGGAACTTTTCCCGGACGCGGTCCGCTATTGGCTCTTTAACGGAACGCACACTTCTGCACTTCCGGTGACGAAGGCAAGCAACAAAACCTATGACGTCATCCAGTCGGTGAACAGATCCATGACCGGAGTATGGGAGTGCCAGGTCTTGCAGCAGAAGACGGAGAGGGTCTGGGCAACTGCCTGGTGAGTTGAGAGATTTGGGGCATCGGACTCGGGTTTGGGCATATTATGTCTGATGAGTTAAGAAGGTTTGGGCATATGTCTGATGAGTTGAGAAGGTTTATGCATATGCCCGGTGAGTTGAGAAGATTTGGGCATATGTCTGATGAGTTGAGAAGGTTGGGGCATATTTATGATGAGTTGAGAAGATTTGGGCATATGTCTGATGAGTTGAGAAGATTTCGGCATATGTCTGATGAGTTGAGAAGATTTCGGCATATGTCTGATGAGTTGAGAAGGTTGGGGCATATTTATGATGAGTTGAGAAGATTTGGGCATATGCCTGGTAGTTGAGAGAGTTTGGGCATCTGACTGCGGTTTGGGCATATGTCTAATGAGTTGAGAAGATTTGGGCATATTATGTCTGATGAGTTGAGACGGTTTATGCACATGCCTGGTGAGTTCAGAGGGTTTGGGCATTTGCCTGGGATTTGGGCATCTGCCTAGTGAATTGACAAGGTTTGGGCATCTGCTTGGTGAGTTCAGAGGGTTTGGGCATCTTCCTGGTGAGTTGTCAGGATTTGGGCATCTGCCTGTGGTTTAGGCATCTGCCTGGTGAGTTTAGAGTGTATGATCATCTGCCTGGTGAGTTCAGAGGGTTTAGGCATCTGCCTGGTGAGGTGAGAGAATTAAGGCATCTGCCTGGTGAGGTGAGAGAATTAAGGCATCTGCCTGGTGAGGTGAGAGAATTAGGGCATCTGCCTGGTGAGTTGAGAGGATTAGAGCATCTGCCTGGTGAGTTCAGAGTGTTTGGGCAATCTGCCTGGTTGGTTGGTTGGTTGGTTGGTTGGTTGGGTTGGTTTAACGTCCAACAGCAGCACTAGGGCATCTGCCTGTTAAGTTGAGAGAGTTTGGGCATCTGCCTGGCGAGTTGAGAGGATTTAGGCATCTGCTTGGTGAATTCAGAAGGTTTAGGCATCTGCCTGGTGAATTCAGAAGGTTTAGGCATCTGCTTGGCGAGTTCAGAAAGTTTAGGCATCTGCTTGATGAGTTCAGAGTGTTCACGCATCTGCCTGGCGAGTTGAGAAAGTTTGGGCATCTGACTGGTGAATTGAGAGGGTTTGGGCATGTACCTGGTAAGTTGAGAGAGTTTGGACATCTGCCTGATGAGATGACAATATTTGCGCATTTGTCTGGCGAATTGAGAGGGCTTTGGCATCTGCCTGGTGAGTTCAGAGAGGGTTGCAAGTTGTGCACCTTGGTCTCACAATCGGGAGGTCTCCGGTTTGAAACCCAAGATCGGTGGAAAAAAATGTATTTGTCCGATTTCAGCCCCTACTGGTGCGGTCGATGTCAGTATAATGTGACCGGCTGAGACAAGAGTCCAGGTCGCCCCGAATTTGTTTCGTGTGGCACGACGTAAAATTGTCATACTTTAGTTTTGGGACTAATCTACAATATAACCTCTACAGTGCGGGGATGGATCGTTAAGCAACCAACTCACCCAACCAAACAACTAACATCGTTTGTCTTTCTAATCAAAACCCGTTCCTTTCGTACCGGGTTTGGGCATCTGCTTCATGAGTTGTCAGGATTTGGGCATCTGCTTGATCAGTTGTCAGGGTTTGGGCATCTGACTGGTGAGTTGTCAGGGTTTGGGCATCTGCCTGGGGTTTGGACATAATGTCTTGAGGCCCATCCACAATATAACCTATATAGTGCTGATGTTGGACGTTAAAACCACCTCAACTCAACCCCCTTCCCTCCACCCACCCACACACTCTCCCGCTTTCCACATCCCAGGTATAACGTGTCTGTCCAAGATCCGCCGTCCAACATTGACCGAACTTTTCGGTTCTTCCAAGAGAACTGGTACACAGTCGTCATCATCAGTTCAGTCATCCTCATCCTCTTCGTCTTGCTGTTCTGCTACTCCGCCTACAGGGTAAGCCTATTAAAAATAACATATATAATTATGTTTTACATTGGAGCATGATTCATGAGTGGCAAAATTCTTTGCTGAAAGTTGTCTACGTTATTTTCATCGGTTTTTATCGACTTCTTAGATCTTGAACATTTTCCCCAGCCTTCACGTTACGTGATGAAAGCGGGTTGTATGTGGCTATAATTATCTTTAGTTTGTCTTTTCCAAAAGCATTCTTCTTTCATTGAAACGTTCTTCTGAAAATTGCTCAAAATACCATAAGAGCTGGTGCAATATCAATAATTATTTTTCCTCGATCTGATTTTGTTTGTTTGTTGTTGTTGTTTTTTTTTTTTTTTTTTTTTTTTTTTTTTTTTTTTTTTTTTTGGGGGGGGCTAATAGTTTGGTCTAATGAAATAAATTTTGCACTGAATGATTAATACTCTCTCTCTGTCTATTTCTCTCTCCCGCATTCTCTCCCCTTATCCCTCTTCCTCCTCCACCTTTCCCTCTTCCTCCTCCATCTCTCTTCCTCTCCCACCTCTCTCTGTCTTTCCCTATCTCTCTCTCACTCTCTCTCTCCCTCTCTTTCTCCTTCTAGCTGAAGAACATCCAGGACGAAGTAGACGAAAAGTTCCAGGACGAGCGGAAACTCTGGGAGGAAACGATCTTCAAGCACGGCTGGAACGGCGTCATCGAGGTGGACAAGATGATTCCACGATCTGCACCGAATGCCGGCAAGGATGGTCTACCTCAGGATGGCCAAGGAGAAGGTGGAGAAGGAGGAGGAGGAGGAGGAATGGATGAGGATAATAAGCGCAGGAGTCAAACGGAGTTCTCCTTAGGCGATGGTGGGGACAGCGTAAATAAAGCCACACAGACGGACAGTGAGATGGAATCGGAGAACGGGGAAGAAGGTGACAACAGAAATGATGTTACAACGAACGCCATTTACTCTCATCTACGACGAAATTGGAATCCCGGGCGTAATGACTATGAGGTTAAACGTTATGTTCATGGAGAAAGATGGGACAGTGCCAAGTCTGGCGTTGGCTTTCTTGGCGATGGGAATGAAAATAAGCAACTGTCAACGAAAAGATACGGCTCAAAGAAAGCAGTCAAGTTTGGCAAGAATATTTTGTCCCAGCACAAGGATGCAAACCTGGCCCCAGCGACACGAGAAGACATGTTCGCCTGGTTGCACAAGAACTCTTCTCTGACGAGGGTGAAGGGCTGGAGCTTGAACCTCAAGACGTATCTTGTGCCGCAAACTGGTGAGCGAGTCACGACTTTGAACATAAACCGCAACTCCGCGGCGTCAGAGGAAGAGGGTTTGCGTTGCTCAACGGCAAAACGTAATGAAAGGTCTAAAGTGATGGCGAAATCCCATGCGTTAAGGTCACACGATGAAAGACAAATGACCAGCAGCGAAAACTTCGACTTGACTTTGAGTCCTAAATACGAAGCAGATCAAAGGCACACTGGGAGCCGGGGTCCTTTTACTGATATCAAGAAATTTTGGGAAAAGGAGCAAAATGTTGTCAGGGAGAAGACCTACAAAGCAGGCGAACATGAAGCAGGAACGTCAAGGAATTTCATGCAATTTAGGGATGGTCAGGATGGAGATTTACATGTAGGAGATGTAGGACATGTTGGTCTTACACCGAAAAGTATCGCGTCTTTTTCCAGGAAAGGTGGCCGTAAATCGCTTCCAGGCAAGTCCAAGGCGGCGAATAACAGTCAGAAGTCTGGGGAAATGCCTTGGAGGAGATGGCTCGACTCGAAACTTCCACGGAGAGCAGGCTATCCGGCACGGTCAAACATACCCTGGCTTAGACCCAACAGCGGAGTAGTCTACACAGCACTGCCCCAGACTGAGGAATATTTCAAGTAATTACATTGTACAGTGAGCTCCACTCCTATTGAACTCTAATCAGTTGATTTTCACGTGTGTTGATCCCAAAGCTTTTGTCTATGTTATTTACCTATGGACATGTTGAATTCTTAATGTATTGATCTTAATTTTTGTCCACCAGTGACATCAGTGACTACTTACTGTAGTCGACTGTAATTCAATTTTAATTTCTCTATTATTTCCTGAAGTACCCTATACGGAGGCGAAAGCAACTGCGGAGAATCGAACCACCGGCTTCAAATTCGTCAGCCCAAGCTCTGCTGATCAATCCAACTGATCTCTAATTAAAGCTGTGGTTGAACAGGCAGTTAATTCAATAACATTACTTTTGGAAACAGTGTCCTTCAGGATTGAGTTTGGGCACTATCCTATGCCTATTACGAATTTACGATGCCTGGAAAATCGAAAGCAATGAACTGTTTATNTTACAAGATAAACAGCCTAACTGTACAATTTCAATTATGATTTATTCAAGTTTCTGCCTTTAAAGTTTAATAAGAACTCTTGCTTGGTTAAACAATTTTGAAGATGTGCTTGACATGATTATAAGCAATGGTTTATTAAATTATATCAGAAATGATATAATTATGCCCCGACTTTCGCCGAACCTTTACAACAATCCACCAATTCAAAGGAACTTTACAGGAAAAGCTTCTGTAATATTTTTATTACGTATATTGGATCCTTTGTGCGAAATTTGACGTTATATCATTTTGTATTTTTGGATGATTAGCTTTTTATATGTTAAAGTGGCGTACCATTCACGGAAAAGCACAATAAAAATCACGCTGATCTGCAATTGGTTAATGATAAAGGGTGGATTATTGTTTTCATGAAGCATGCAAGCTTGCACATAGGGTGTCAATGGCTATAATTGTTTCTTTCGCCGAAGAATTGAATGTACATTTCTTATCTTCTATAGAGTTTTTCAATAAAAAATAAATCAACTTTTCAATGTAGTATCGTTTGTCTCCGTATAAATGCTACGAGGACATGCACTACATTGTAAGTTAAGAGTGAAAGTGTTTGTTAAATTATTTCTCTAGAGCAGAATTTTTTGTACGTTTGTTGTCTTCTTAGAAGTTTGGGTAAAAAGGGTAAGCAATTCTTTAAATATGATATTTATTCCAGGATTCCAGGATTGGATGCGGTGTAATTTAATGTTGAAATTAATGAATTCAGTTAGTTCTCTTAAGTAGGAACCCGCCAATGACATCATCATCATCAACAACAACAACAACAACAACAACAACAACAACAACAACAACAACAACAACAACAACAACATCTTCAACAAAACGGCAACAATATATAGAGGTGATCACAACATACTCTGTCCATTGCGAGCACAAAAAAGTAACAATACACCTGATCACACACGCGCTTTATAATAGTTTTATTGGTACATTGACGTGTATTTTTCTTGCTTGGATTATTCAATTGCGGCATTGCATCTTAAATTAAGTAATTAAGTTAAGATTCAAAGGTAAGGGGAAATACCGCATTGTTTTCATCTTTCTATAACACAAATCACAACCCATGGTCCCTCCATCTTTTCTCCTATAAATCATCTCATAGGCATCTATAATATATTTACTTAAATTATGTTCTGTGCGAGGCTCTTTTATTTTGTTTACCTGTCGTCCTTGTTTCTCTCTGTCTATGTGTGCATGTCTGTCTATATCACGCTTGCGTCTCTCTCTCTCTCTCTCTCTCTCTCTCTCTCTCTGTCTCTTTCTCTCTCTCTCTCTCTCTCTCTCTCTCTCTCTCTCTCTCTCTCTCTCTCTCTCTCTCTCTCTCTCTCTCTCTCTCTCTTACACTGTCTCTCTCCCTCCCTTACTCTGTCTCTCTCCCTCCCTTACTCTAGTCGCCTCTCTATCTATCAATCTCACTGTCTGTGTGTCCGCCTCCCTTCGTCTATGTCTGTCTGTCTCTATATACCCCTCTGTGTTGCTTGCACACCTTGAAACTATATTTTTCAACAATAAAATTTGGTTTATTTGGGAAATAAAATATAGAAATAATTAAAACTACAAGTGCAAGAAACATTCACTAGATCAAAATAGGTTAAAATAAACATCTCTGTATCTGAAAACATAGGAAATGATTGTGAATTCAAAGTTAAAAGAATATGAATACATGAACAATAGTATAAATGAATATAGGAAACAAGCCTACTGACAGAATAGAAATGACGTAATGTGCTAGTTATAACTCTGGTTATAACTAGTTATTCTTGATGCAACCTTGGAATTTTTTCAATGGACTAAAATAAACGACATTCACACCTTATTATTTTAACAAGGTAACTTGCGTTGGGTTTTGCGTACCTTGTATTACCTGGAGGAACCTATAAGAAAACATAGTGCCTGCTAAGATTCGAACCGCGAGCCTTCTTCTCTAGATATAGTGGCATTGACCACTTTTTTTAAAACAGTGAAACAGTATGCCAATATGTTGTTAAAGTTATAGTAAAGATCAACATCGATTTCTCCAATTCTGTAAATGTTCATTATGACTGTTACCAATGCTACGATCGATATAAGTGTAGATATAATTACATCTAACTTTGTGTATACAGATAAGCTAGCTTGTAATAATTTAAAAAGGATGATGTAATTTTGTTGTAAAATGAGGAAAGTACTGGTGGCAAATGTAAACCATATAGGATTCACCGAACGTTATAAATCTCCCTCTCTCCCTCTCTGTCTCTCTCTATCTATCTCTCTCTCTCTCTCTCTCTCTCTCTCTCTCTCTCTCTCTCTCTCTCTCTCTCTCTCTCTCTGGGCAGTGTTTGTTTGTATTGCGTAAGACAACTTATTGCAATAGCATAAGCGTGTGTAGTTCTAGATATTCATTTTGAAAATAAAAAGAGACTTCTCTAACTTCTTATAGAGCAATCTATCTTTGTGTCAGCCGGACTATCTCTCTCTCTCTCTCTCTCTCTCTCTCTCTCTCTCTGTTTCTCTCTCTTTCTCCTACTCACTTTCTATAATTTATAGTGTGTCTCATAGCCTCTTCCTTCCTCGCCCCCCTCTCCCTCTCTCTCTTTCTCTCTCCCTCACTCTCTCGGTCCGTCTTTCTCAACGCTTACCACAAAAGTGTAACAGTAGAGATGATTCTATACAATCTATAATCTACACACTAACACATTATTACACAATAGTAGTATTTCCCTGACACCATTATTAAACATTAGTTCTAAAAATATAAAACACAGAAGACGTCAAACAATTTTATAAAGTGTACTGCACACATGTACATTCTAAAGGACTCGGGCACTAAAGATAAAAAACAACATATAATTATACAAACATTAACAGTGTATGGTGTTTCTTTTTAATTACTGAGATCATAATGTAAAAACGAAGCTACTTAATAAAGAAGTAACACTAGTAAATACATAACGATAAAAATCTCTACAAGTTATACAGATAATTGAAATACACATATGTCTATACATATTTCACAGAGGTATAGGTAAAAAGGTATGATAAATAAATAACTTAAAGTTTAATGCTTTATGTGCTTCTAGTTGTGTCAATTAGAACGGGATTTTAACACAATTTTAATAGCATTCAGTCCAACCCGGAAATTGTCTTTTCCTATTTCTCCGTTCAATAAAATACTTTTTTCTGTTTGTTTAAAGTTTCTTTGGTTTTCTGAAGAATACGGGACAGGATCTGAGATTTGAACCCCGGACCTCCTGCTCTCTGTCCACAGTACTAACAGATTTACCTACGGGCAGTCTCTTCAAACACCGAGCCCAGTATAGAGGCGTGTGATAACAGAACTGGTGGGCGCCTAGCAAAGACATAGGCTATAGGCAATGGAATCTACACCGGCATCCAATAATAAGGACATCACTAAGGTTTTTATTTCCATGTTTTAATAATGTTACGCGCATAGAGCGCCACCTTGTGTAGTGGTTATGCGCGATACAAAAACTATGTATTGTTACTATTATTATAAATAATAGATCTGTCAATTATCATAGACTTATTGAGCCAATGAGCAGACAGAAAACCTTAATTATTCAATACATGCCTAGTGGGCGTGATTATGTCATTATAGTTATCATCATGTGGATCACATAATTCCGGGAGTTGAGTTGAGTTGGTTTAACGTCCAACATCAGCACTATATAGGCTATATTGTGGACGGGCCCCAAGACTGACGTCTGACAATTTTATGTGCTGCCACACACGAGACAGGGCGGGGATACCATGACTCATGTCTCAGCCGGTCACATTAAACTGACACCGACCAACCAGTAGGGAGTGCAATCGCCAGGGCTCGAACCCGGACCTTTTTGCGTCGGAAGCCGATATTCTACCCCAGGGCCACCGCGCCCCCATATAATTCCGGGACCTGTCAATTTGTCTGGGATTGATGGAGGAAGGAGACATGGCTCTTGAGTTGGAGGGGGAACAGCGAAGAAATCACCGGGCTCGCTGCATCGGCCATCGTCGTGGACACAGACTGACCCATCAGAGGGAGGAACCTGGGGTTGGCCATGCATAGCCTGGGGTCAGGGGTCAGACCCAGGCCGGGGAACCGACCAATGGAAATGTTGTAGTTGCTCATCAGCGCTAGCTTGGACTCGAGGAACTGGCTATGATTGGCCAGCCCAAATGTGTACGGATTAAAGGCGGGGCTTAGAGCTGGGTTTAGAGCGGGGTGGGGCGATGGGCGTGGCTTGAGAGGAAGGTGAAGGTTGGGCGACTCTGAGAAACTTGCGGAAAGCTGCGATAGTGACGGAGGTGGAAGAAATGTACCGGCTCTGTCCGCAGGAAGTTCTCGATCTTGATGTTTTTGGGGATGTTGGTGGTGGCGCCTCTTCTGCTGCTTGTCTTGTTTACTAAGACGGAAGCACTCTGGGTTTGGACTCTGTAGATGTTTGTACTTGGGGCTTTCTGGAGATTTTTGAGACTCAGTATCCAGTGCTAGGTGAGAAAGTTTACCCACAGTAGTTGGCGGCGAGATCAAGCGGCGATAGTACGGCGTCGGGGTGATCGAGGAAGGGGAAGAAACTGGATTGATTTTAGGACTCAGAGAGTGAAGATATTCGTGATTATATGACTTGCACTGAGTTTTCTTCTCTTGGTCTATAGTAATTGTTTCTTGCCCTAGAGGACTTTTGGCCTCCTTGAGCGTATGAACAGGAGAAATGTTGTTCTCGTCGAAAGAGGTAAAGCTGTTATGTACATCTCTGTGGCCGATATCAGCTTCAACATCAACATCGCTGTCGTCCTCATCTTGTGCCTTACTTGCGAGAATGGTATGAGCCTCTTCAGTTTTCACCCCGTCGAAATGCTGGTGAGTGTGATCGCCTTTACTTCGGAAGTCTCTCGAGATTCCCGGAGAACGCCCATCTCGGGATGAGTTTTTCCTATACTTCTCATGCTCTTTAAGGATGAGTTATTCCTATACTTCTCATGCTCTTTAGAATCATGAACTCCTCCCTTAAGACTTCCGTCTTTGCAGGCCGTATTGAGGGGCTCCTCTTCACCCGATGCCATGTCGATCGCAGTGATTCTGTGGCTCTGTTGGTTGCTAAGTTTCTGATCTCTGTGTCTGTGGTGAAGATGGCGGATTTCTCCATGATCGAGATCAAGAGTCCCCGCTGTTCCAGCAATCTTGCTCCTCCCACTGCCTGCTTTTCTGTCAGACTCAGACCAGTTGTCTGTAGAATCAAAGTTAAGACAGTGCATCAATAACAAAGTTAAGACATTACATCAATATTCATTATGTTCATGTCACAAAATGTGTGCTGTGATATTTCATAAATTCAATATAGGGAGGTGTCACAATTTATCTTTGAAGTTACATAACTAGTGTGAGGAAGATGCTTTTGTAGAAATCTAAATGTTTTTATCATCGTTGATGCGTTTCAAATCCCATAGAATTCCCAAAGAGAGAGTAGAGCGCTTTTAAAACTACTTTTTGAGTTAAAACCACCTTAAATAATATGATGATAGTTATATTTATTTTTTTGTGTTTTTATACTATATATTTAAACAACTTCATTTACGTTTCATGGTTTGTCGATTAGAAATAAGAATCAAAATACCAATACATTTTGAGAGATGAGTTCATTAAAAGAGACCACTGTACCTCCTTCGTTTCGCTTGTTAGACATCAGATTTTCTGGGACAGATTCGTCTGCGTTGATCTCAATTCTTAAGGGAGACAAAGTCTCGCGCGTGCGTCTTCTCTTGGTGTCTGTACCTTGGCCGTTGTTGTCTGGAACCCCTTCCTTCTCCTTCGCTCGTTTGAGGCCTCTCATAACTTGGACTCCCAAATCGTTTTCCAGATCAGCTTGACTTAGGCGGGGTTTGAAGTCGTCACTACCAGAATCACAATCTTCGCAGTTTCGGCCGCCGGATTCTTTGGGCTTTATCTCCTGGCAAGACGTGCACGCTTTGTCATCACAGTCCGCGCAGTCCCCAGACCAGGAGTTTCCGGAGTTTCCCGGTGGATCTCGGGATTTCCTGCTCGCTTCTCTTCTTGGACCACCCTCGATTGCCATGGTTACCGCGGTTGCCATGGTGCGGGGCGAGCCGTCAAGGTCCCTGGTGTCGCCCTCTAGCGGCTGGACGAGGCGGGGGTAGGACAGACCGGGCAGGGGGAGGTGGGAGTACCAGGGGTGGGGGGCGTGGCCGGACTGTCCGTGGTATGCGCTCAGGGGGATGAGGGGCATGGGAGGACCTGCGGGGTGGTAGGCGCTGCTGAATCTGGGGAATAACACGCAAACACGCAGTGTTGTTTATTGTGTTAGTAATTAATTAAATAACAACAACAGCAACAACAACAAAACAGCAAAAATAACAACGACAATAGCAACAACGAAGGCAAACCAATAACATGAGCATTAAAAAGTAACAACAACGAA
>RQTK01000661.1:154071-191648 GCA_003991915.1 Elysia chlorotica
AAAAAAAACAACAAAAAAAAACAAACAAAAAAAACAACAACAAACATTACAACAAAAAATATTACAACAACAAAACCATGACTATTTTACAAAGAAAGGATTTAGAGTTGTAATCATTTTTTATTGACACACATATTAAATTTTATCATTTACTTTTTTTACCTGGAGTAACCCTTCTGTGAACTATTCTAACCGCACTTTTAAAAAATTCAAGACAGTTGATGTAAACACTATTCTCTATACTAAAATTACAAATAGTTAATTTACTACAGGATGTTTTTCCGAACAGAAAAGCAGCTTTTAAATCCGTAAATAAGAAAGTATAGAAGCTATTCGCTTATCATTGCCATGAGATCACATTAAAACACCTCTTTCCACATTTTGGTAAAATAACCGTATTTACAGATTATATCTGAATGGTCGAACTATAGAAAAAAACATTATGAAATGGTAACAGGAGATTCCATACATGGCATGTTTCTTTTGATTAATTCTTTATTCTGGTAGTATTTGTTTCTGTCATCGTAAAAAAATCTAATAGAGGTGCAAATCTTTTAATAAGAAAAATGTTGCAGTGTTCAATAATTCCTTTTGAGTCCACACATTATCCCTTAAGGTTCCATGGTCTTTTTTTTTTTTTAAATAAGGGCAATTTTTAAAATAATGTTCATACTATTTTTGAAGGACAAAATTATTCTATTCGTTCATAGCAATGCATTCTTTAAAAAAAAATCTGAGTCTAGATGCTTAAACTTTTAGTATTTATTCAACTTAATACGCAACGTTGTTTTATTACCTCGCCATAACGTCATATCCGCCCGGAGCACCGGCAACCGTCATCATGGCGGAGGCCAGACTTCCGGTATCCGTGATGCCCCCGGAAGCGGAAGTGGACGCGTTGCGCAGGATGCGGTTGATGGAGCTGACGCTGGGGATGGTACTGTCGTCACAGACTCGCTGTGCCAGGAGCTGATCCCGGATCTCCCAGGCGAAGATGCTCGGGTTCTGCTGCTTGAGGTCAAGAATCTTCTTCACGACCAGTGGGGTGGCCACTTGCTGCAGTCGTAGAACAAAATCAATGTTAATAGTTTGGTTAAGTTGTGTTTGGTTGCTTACCGTCCAACGGAGCACTATACAGGCAATATTTTGGAACTTTGCACGCCGTCCCGACTCGCCACCTCTAGAAATTTTATATACTGCCATACAGAGACAGTGCCGAAATACCTGGACTTCTGTCCCAGATGGTCACTTTCTGCTGAACCGATCTAGCCAAAAATTGACGAAATCGGATAATGTCGAATGTATTTGGGCGTCAGTTAGTTGCTACTTGTTGCATTCAAAGAACACAACAATAGTGTTGTTTAGTTTTATGCATGTGCCCATTCCACAGGAACAGATGACGATGTTATTAAAAGGCTTTAGTTATAAATGTATGTGCATGTCCTATACACTGTATTGGGTGATCTCAATAAAAAACGGTGTTTTCAAATGACAGGCGTGGTTATATTTTGGTCAACTTGAGTATGTTACCACAGAAAAATGGTGTTAGCTAGTTTTAATGAATATTCCCCGCCCACCGTCTTAGGTGACACAGCAAAAAGGGGTGTTTGACTAGCTAGTTACATGTATAATTATGCTTTAATCCACCGCATTATGGCTGGTGACCACAGCAAAACGGTATAAGCTAATTGTAATGAATATGCGCCGCCCTTCTTGCAAGATGATATAAACAAAAATTACTTTACAGCCATGTAAGTCATGTAATTGTAAGTCAGATATCACAGGTATAGATCTGGAAAGAATCTTAACGAGGGAAAGTACTAGGCATATATAAAGAAAGAATGTCTGTATAGACTCACCCGAACCTTGGGCTTGCTGCCGCCAACCGTGCAAGGTGATCTAAGCAATATTGACTTTACAGCCATGTAAGTAATGTAAATGTAAGTCAGATACCACACCTTCCCCGTATAGGATCCCCCAGGGGAACCTAGGAGACGTTAAACCCGGAGAGAGTGAGAGAATTATCTCCGTCTCTCTATAGAGAATTGTCAGATACCACCTGTATACCCATGCGAGGTATAGAACTGGAAAGAATCTTAACGATGGAGACTACTAGCTTATATGCCTATATAAAGAAAGAACGTCTGTATAGACTCACCCGAACCTTGGGCTTGCTGCCGCCAATGGACCCAGGCTTGATGGAGCCCGTCTCGTAGAACCGGGTGAGGATCTTGGACACACATCCGTGGGAGACGAGCAGCTGCCTGGAGATGTCGCACGGCCTGACCCCCAGCTGCGCCAGTTCCACGATCCTGTGGCGGACGTGCTCAGGGAGGGGCCGACCGTTCACAAACACCCCGCCCAGCTGGTTCACCCCCGTCTGGCCTGGGTGGGAGTACATCAAATTGTTAGACTTTATTAATCTGAGATCCGTCGCCGAGAAGAAATCTCATTGGGAATCTAGAAGACTTTAAATTGTATAAATCGTAAGACGTAGGCTTCGGGACCCGTCGCTACATATCCACTAAATGAGAGATCCGTCACCAAGAAGAAATCTTCTCAGACACCTAGAAGACTTTAAATTGTATAATTCGTCAGACTTAGGCTTCGGGACCCGTCGCTACATATCCACTGAATGAGAGATCCGTCACCGAGAAGAAATCTCTTTGAGAACTTAGAAGACTTTAAATTGTATAAATATTCAGACGTAGGCTTCGGGACCCGTCGCTACATATCCACTGAATGAGAGATCCGTCACCGAGAAGAAATCTCATTGGGAACCTAGAAGACTTTAAATTGTACTAATTTCAGACTTAGGCTTCGGGACCCGTCGCTACATATCCACTGAATGAGAGATCCGTCACCGAGAAGAAATCTCCTCAGAAACCTAGAAGACTTTAAATTGTATAAATATTCAGATGTAGGCTTCAGGACCCGCCGCTACGTATCTACTGACAACTTAGAAGACGTTAAAAGAAGACGTTAACTTTAAAAAAGAAATAAGGTCTCTCTCTGAGCAGAAATATCTTTCTATTGTTTTATTTTGTTTTCTCCATTCTTTCTTTTAGGTCTTGATTATCACACAAATAAGCCCCCGCTATCCCCGACTAGCTTTGAAAAGTCAATTTTACTCAAACTTAAAGAGAGACTACCTCCATCCCCACATACCGCCCGCTTTGTCATGTAATTGTTGACACAATTATTTCCCCTGGGGATATTGTTGTGCAGATACAACATTAGAAAGTACACGTCACCTGAAGACAAAACAAGGGAAACAAATACACCGAAAAAAGGGGGTCAACAGTCCACCTCTCAGAAACAAGTTCAATTTCAGAGTTAAACGAAACTGTAGTAAATAAAGCTCTGAAGTGGTCTCGTGTCGGTCTTTCAAAAGAGCAGTGATGCTTAGACAAAGCTATGCATGAATGGACAATCTGAAATAACAATAGTATTCTTCTTTTTATTATTAAAGTTTGTACAATTTCAACTTGTGCTGCGATCTTTGTCACTTTCAGTTCTTTCTAAAGCCTTGCCTCCAACAGCATCATCAGCAATGTTGTTGTAGGGTCTTACACTCCAAACACCCCAAAAGAGCTGTCAAAGGCACAATACCAGGACTTAAACAGGCTCTGAACACTATTCACTAGAGGCCTTGTGATAAAGTCACCTTTGGCAAATACGAGGACGATAGATAGGGAATTTGCACCGGCGTCGAATCCTAAACTTGCTGAGTTGTAGTTGAGTTGGTTAAACGTCCAACATCAGCACTATATAGACTATATTGTGAACGGACCCCAAGGTTGACGTCTAAAAATTGTATGTGCTGTCACACACGAGACAGGGCGGGTATACCATGACTCCTATCTTAGTCGCTCACATTAAACTGACACCGACCGAACCAACAGGGGGCGAAATCGCCAGGCCTTGAACCACGGACTTTTTTCGTCGGAAGCTGATGCTCTACCCCAGGACCACCGAGCCCCATTTGCGTTGGAACCTGATGTTCTACCCCAGGGCCACCGAGCCCCGAGCCCCCTCCCCCCTAGAGTTACTGAATCTATGAGCGATCCGAGAACACTCTGCCCAAGAGGCCTGATTAGGTAATCCGTTCACCCACTGTAGATCGTAAAGCCGGTACTGTGTTGCCGACAGGCGACATATAGCGCGCTGCTCTACTCAAATGTGTGGTGGACCTACAATAGTATCTGGAGTGGGCGATCCTCGGTACTCGGTACTCTTCTCTAGTTCTAGTTCACGCGCGACCTACTCTTTAGGTACCAGTTGTTTCCCCGCTATTGCTCGGGCACTCGACAGAATCTGGGACCAATCCTTCCTACCATTGACACCCTTTCGTGATGTTTTTTGCAACAGCCTCCGCTAAACAACTCTATAATTCTGACGAGAATGGGTACAATTATAGTCATAATCTAGATTCAAAGTGGCGCTTGCGATACAAAAGCTACTCACGAAGTACTATACAAATACGGCGTATAATGATGAACTCAATTGGAACTACGAAGTCTCTCGGTGAAATAACAATACGTTTTTATTATTCAAAAGGTTAAATTGAGTTTATCAAGAGTTCATTAGATAATGATTTCTTGTCGCGGTTTAATAATTTTGACGCTAAATTCGGAGCATATTGTTGTTATAATAATATTTTAAAAGAATTTAAAATACTCAGGTCAAACTTGTGTTGGGGAAAGATGCTGATATTTGTTGTTATTTAAATAAGATATAATCTGATTTTCGAGTCAACTGGAAGCGTGGAATAACGCGTTTTGTAGATGGGGTCGGTTGCAGATGGTTAAAGAAAGGTGGGTTCACCACGTAAGATACTAGATCTTTGTACTTTTCCTGGCATTATACATAAAATAGCGCATAAGATCTATCAAGAAGATTAAATTTCTTTTTTTTTTCCTAACGTCGTGGTTTAGGTGGAATTAGTAACTCATAGAACTGTTTATTTGCTTCGATAGACAAAGACTATTATCTACAACACCAAATCACTAATTTAGTGAGCAATTACTTTGATACATTTAATGGATCATAAAAAAACGTATGCATGTCTACATAAAACTTACAATTTCAAAAAGACTCTTAACTCAGTCCTCTTTTTAACGCTTCTAATTTTCTATAATTGTCACTTTAGAGAAAAGATATCTTCACAATAAAACATCCCAATAACCTGCCCCTTGATCCCCCATCCCTTCAAACACTCACAACAAAGTTTCCTTGCATGTGTTTCGGTCCAAATCCCCTAAAACCCTTACAAGCTCGACAACTTCTACTCTCTAGTTCATTCATGGGTCCCGTTTTGGCTGTCTACTCAATAAAACAATTCTTTAAAGTAATTCTTTCATCTAAATAGGAGAAGGAGGGTCCACTTAATAATCATGATTTATTCTTTGTTCGGTTCTTCTTTTCTTTCTTTCTTTCTTTTTTTTGTTACAAAACAAACGTCGTGGTTTTCTAGATACCATAATTTTCATTTACATAATTATAGAGCACTATTATTTTCACCGCTCCCTCTCCTCTCTCTCTCTCTCTCTCTCTCTCTCTCTCTCTCTCTCTCTCTCTCTCTCTCTCTCTCTCTCACTCTCTACATAAAATAGCGCATAAGATCTATCAAGAAGATTAAATTTCTTTTTTTTTTCCTAACGTCGTGGTTTCCGAGATACCATAATTCTCATTTACATAGTTATAATGCACTATTCCACCGCTCCTTCTATCTATCTATCTATCTATCTATCTATCTATCTATCTATCTATCTATCTATCTATCTATCTATTTATCTATCTAAGTATCTATCTATCTATCTATCTACCTATCTATCTACCTATCTATCTACCTATCTACCTATCTATCTGACTATATATCTATTTTGGGGGACTTGGGGGCGGGGGTGTAGGATGTTCAATTGGTTTATCCTTTTTACGAGGAACAAATTATTTGCACTGCGTTTCAACGTCTGTTCGTATCGAATGGTTTATATAAGCCACGTACAATGTATGTACAAAATATATCATTGCTAAGACCTTTTATCACATATATGTGCCAGATCTAACCGAGTGCCCCCAATCGAAGTCAATGTGTGTATGACTTGCTTTCAATTGGGATTTTCCAATTATCCAATTTCATGAAGCGGCATAAAAATTTCCAATTAAAGAACACATGCCTGCCCATACACATTGTGTGCATTTGGCACTCAAGCTTTCTAAATGTATTATAGATATACGTATGATATTATTAGTTTTTCTTTTAAATGTAGGTCAATATTTTTATACAAAAACTATTTTTAATGATATTATTATGCTATTTATACACGCCTTTTCATTTTTTCAGTTTTTACCCTTTCTCGTTCCGATTTCTGACTTTAAGCCAAACCCAGGCAATTATAGAGTCACGATCTTGTGAGAAATGTCCTCATAAAACATCATAAACGTCAATCTCTGTACAGAACGAATTTATATGGAATAAATACGGTATACAACGAAACAGGTGCAAGAAATGCCCTACTCTTTCTCTCCTTTATTTACTTTCAATTAAGCCACACATAGAGACTGCCATTAACTGTTTTACAGCTCTGACTTTCCTGAATAACTTGATTCAGGGGACACAATCTTCTTTTCTTTGACATTTTTAAGCAGCTGGCAGTTACAGATAGGTTTTTTGAGAGTGCATGCTCGACAAATATTGTACAAAGGTAAAGCGTAATTTATCAACGGGTCTTTGAAGGCGACTCGCGACTCCGATACATAAAATACAAAAGTATCTTTTAAAAATGAAGACCATGCAATGACAAGAGTGTTGCGGTACAGAATTTCCAAAAACGATTGAACTGTAGCCCGAACGTTTATATATTTAGGATTTTATTGCCTTGTCGAAGAGTCCCTTCTTTGCGCCATTAATTAAACATTTTGTAAACCGTTTCTGTGTCTTTTACTGAAGAATGACTGCTGTTTGTGTGGTTCTATCTCTATGTCTATAATTATTTTACACTTATGTTTAAACGATGTAGCGTTAGATAAAACTGCTGTAAGTGTATCAAAGCATATAGTTTTATGAATCATTAAAAATATTGATGGTAATCAAAACCGATCAAGATCGTTAACCTCCATTGATAAGGTTTGGGAAAATCCAGAATTTGGCGTTAAGTTCTGCATTTGAAAAAGTTCGATTTGAAACATTAATGCGTGATTGAAATTTGATTATTAGTAAGATAGATACGCCAAGAAAGATCTAGATGCGATAAAATTTACTTTCGGTTTCATAAGGTAGATCTATTTTGTTTTCCAACAAAGCGTTTTGTTTGAAGATTAAAAAATATTGTGCAGATTTCTGTGCATCGCTGACTCTAAAACCAAACTAGACAACGAGGGAATTTTTATCCAGTTCATAGTGGTTTTTACGCCAGACTGGTTTTGTTCTTATTGGAGAACAACAACAAGCGGAACTGAAAGGGAATTGCTCAAGGACGAAAAAGAAAACTGCCTGGTTTTGATTTTCTATCGAATCTTGATAAACTCACACAATAACAAAGTTACACAACCTAAACTTTAAAGTAATAAGTGCACCATGTCTTGATTTTATCATTTTTGTGTTTTACCTTTTCTCTCTCTTTCTTTCTTGCTTTCCTGTGGTTGTTTCGAAAATATATCTTGCAAACAATACAGAAAACGCAAGAAAAGGTTTAAGATGTATTTTACTGCAACAAATTCATGTTCACAGAATGCGTCTGAAATAATTATATACTGTTTTCTCATAGCTAACATGAAGGCTGTCTATTATAGTTTTAATTGTCATTATCTTAATATCATACTTATGTAGGTGCATAAAATATTTGATAGGAAAACGTCTCACAACTTGTTTAGTCATTGCATTAACCAATTCTACTTTGAAACACAATTTTTAATTGGCAGAGATGAATAGTCTTTTATAAACTATCAACTATTTCTAGAAACAATATATATGAAAAGCTAAAAATTCTTATTCATGTAATGATGTAGACCCTGGGGATACATTTATCTTCATTTTCATACTTCTGTTATTAGTCTTTTTAACTCCAGACAATAATACATCTGCTTAGTCCCTAACACAAATCGGTAATTTTGAACTGAATATGACATTTAAAAATGTTATTTTTTAATCAATGAATTGCTTCAGTATCCTTAGATCCGGTCTAACATTTCATGATCAGATATGTTTTTAACACTAAATTTTTTTCTCTTTATCTAACAACAAATTTCGTAGAGCTGATGTTTAAAGAAACTAATTTTTTTTATTAGTTTTACATCATCTACATTTCACAAAGAAAATAATAGTGGAAGAAACACCAATACTGGAACCTACCGAGCGCCTGTGGCCAAGTTATAATTTTGGTACCTTTTTAAAAAAAAGATAAAAAAAATACGGAATTAAAAAATATAATATCTTTAGATCTTTCTTTTTGTTTTTGTGTTTGTGAAATCTCTCTCTCTCTCTCTCTCTCTCTCTCTCTCTCTCTCTCTNTCTCTCTCTCTCTCTCTCTTTCTCTGTTTTTAATAGATCTTCATTGTTGTTGGGTTTTTTATTCTTTCGTTAGGATGTAAAACGAAAAAAAAAAGGAACTGTTGCTGCCATAATAAAATGCTTAGTCAGGTCACATAACCCATCACAGATAAAAAGTATGACATGCCCTAGCTTAGCTTGCCCGAAGCATCATTCAAGGAGACGAGGAAACAAGCATAGATTTGAACCTCGTCCATGTATCTCTAACAGCTAGCCAGTCAAGAGCTCTGTCCGCTGGACATCTTGGGTATAATGCACAAAATTCACGTAGCTTACGTCTCGTCGCAAGCCTTCTTTTTCTTCTATTGTTATGAAGAGACGTAAGCCAAGTATTCTTTGTGCATTCTACCCCTAATGTCCAAAGCATTAGTTTGTGAAAACCTGCAACGGTTTTGGGCGTTTCGCATTTACAAACTTTTTTGTTTTCGTTTTTTGTTTTTTTCTAGTTTTGTCGTTTTTCTTCTCTTTTTTTTTTGCTGCTGTTGATGTTATTGATTTATCTATTTATTATTATCATCATTATCATTATTATTATTATTATTATTATTTTATTTTATTTTTGGAGGGGGGGGTCTTTTTTTCTCTTCTTTTTGCTTTGTTTGTTTGTTTTTGTTGTTGTTTTCCATCAGTAATTTTAGTTTCTAGAGAAGAGATAACGGTGCTTGCGGTGGTCAAACCGTTTGTCACTTAGTCTAGCTCGACAACGCGGTGGCTTACTGGGTACAGTAGAAAAGAACGGTTCCAATCCCCATTATTTTATATTCATGTCCCATGTATCCTCAGTTTAATTTCTTATGATGTGCCCTTTCCTGCTCTAAGAAGTTATTCTAGTACATGTAATTTCAAAACCAATCATGCCCCTCTTTGAATTTACTGCTCTAGAGCCTCGGTTTATTTCCTTACAAAGTTTAAAAGCTTGAGAACTCTTTTTCTTCTTTCAAATAAATATAGAGCTCTGAATAAGCTATCCCTCATTGATTTTGTAAACTAAAAACAAAAACGTGTTCATGTTACTTTCTTTTATTTTACTCCCATTGTTTCTTTTCGATCCCAAATTTTCCTGTATTTGTTAAGCCTATGGTATTTTGATTCGCCCCAGTTAATCTCTTGATATATGACTCGCTTGTATAAGCTTTTTTTTCTCTTTCGTTTCACTTAGCAAATAAATGGCCATTATCAAAAATGTTCATTAAGATCTACAAAAAATTGCCCATTATTTTTTTTCTCAGTCTCTAATTTCTCCGTCTATGAATTACACAGATGAAAAGTTAACAGGAAAAAAAAACAGAAACAAAAAGCAACTGTCTAGAAATGAGAAAAGACAACAAGAGAAATATCGCATTAGCCATGTTGCAGAGCATGCATCGAGTCAAAAGATCTTATCTTACCTCAAGGCTCACAAAGCGTGGAGAATAGATTTTGAAACGGTGTTCAGTTGAAATAAATTGTTCGTCGAAGAGTAGCAAAATAAAGGAATAAGTGGAGTAAAAATAATTCCATGCAAACGTCATGTTTTTTGTCCATAGCTAGCTGCGGCAGGCAAAAGTTTTTCTATTTCTCTCTCTCTCTCTCTCTCTCTCTCTCTCTCTCTCTCTCTCTCTCTCTCTCTCTCTCTCTCTCTCTCTCTCTCTCTCTCTCTCTCTCTCTCTCTCTCTCTCTCTCTCTCTCTCTCTCTCTCTCTCTCTTTCTTTACTGGATTGAAAACCAGGAGCGTATCGGCCCAGGGCCGTACAAAAGCTTTCCGGAACAGCTCCCTAAATGGCTGTCTAGAAAAGCCCAGGCAAAACCACTTTTGCGCATACAATGCGTACACGAAGCCGCAGTCTATCTGTATGCAGGCGCACATTTCTCACTCAACGGCTCATTAGCTTTCTAAAGGCGTTGCAAGTTTTTATTGCTCCGACAAGATTGCTTTTCAGTCTTTGAACGTATTGCTTATTCCGGTAGGAGTTTAGGATCTCGGTGTCTCATGCGCCTTTTTTACGCCCTGCTGAGAGAGCTTCACGAGGTTATACAAGGCGACACAGTGTTCGTCTAAATGAAGCGAAGGCGGAACGATCTTCCGTTCAGGCTGGTAAATATCAGCTGCCTTGTTATTAGCATTATAGGTCATTAATTTCGCATCCAGAAGCGTATCAAATACACGTTTATATGATTAATAAGGAGACTTTATCGACCGAGCACGTCATAAAACGCCTTTACCGTTCGCGACATTTTTTTTTCAGGTTTTCTTACGCCGCACAAAAGCCCCTCAACTGGAGTCTTGGATCAAACGAGCGGTGAAGAATTTCTTCCTGTCTTTCGACTGAATGCCGTCTCTGATCTTTTCAAAGTTTAGAAGAGTGAAATATTAATACATAACAGTTTTAGCATTGATCTGAATTGAACGATCAAACAAAATTGAACGATTTAAGTTCAATGAGTGACGGCGAGAAGTGATTTTTAGTGGGACACCCAGGCAGAATCATGTTTCATCCTATACAGCTGGAATGTCTTATTAATTGGCGTCTTTCAGGAGTTCAAAGGCCATTAATAGATCAAGAAGGAAACAGATTTATCTTCGCTAGTTGTGCACCCATATAACCCAGGCAGGGGTTAAGGTGTGATCTGGGAGAATTAAATGACCTCTTTACTTTTAATTAATTTTCAAAAAGCAACTAAACTGTAGCTTTACATTTAACGCCACAGGTGCAGACTTATGTCTTTTTCTCTGATTTCTTGTCGAGCCTTTCCTTTTTAACATTGCTCGCAATATCAATAATTACATCGGTAACATGTAAGTTCATTTTATAGAGACACCGAATTGGGCAGGGCTAGATAAGTGCAATGTTACTAGAAACTGCAGCTGAACACTAGCCTTAGTCCGGGTCTAAGCTAATAGCTTCATTGTACTCACTTAGTCTGCCCCTAGTCCAAAGACAGTGCCTTGGTCTAAGCTTAGTCTAACCCTACTATAAGCTTATAGCTATGTTGTACTCACTACCCATAGTCTAAGTTTTTGTCCCCCTTCCCTCCTTCAAAATTTTTTTTTTTTATTTATAACATGTTTTTCGTTTTTTTTTTTACTTGAAATGCTGTCATTGCTCTTTGTAAGATTAAAATAAATGGGAAGGAGGCAACATCTTTAAAGAAAGTAATATAATTGTTGATTTTCTAGTTGTTCTTGTTTTTGTTGCTGTTGTTGTTGTTTTTGTTATGTTGCTGCTGCTGTTGTAGTTGCTTTTTGCAAGTCTCTTTGCATAAGATAGAACCACGAATGGTTTTCTTTCCTTAATAATTGAAGTAAACGAAACTGGACTATATAGGCTATTCTGACAGACAGACAAGCAGACAGAGAGATATAGAGAGAAATAGGTGATTATAGAGAATTCATTTTGTTTTTACAGCACGTCAGCACAGTAACGGCTATATTGTAGATAGAAAAAGAGAGAGAAAATGGATAAAAAAAAAATAAAAAGACAGTCATCTATTTACAATATTTATCTTTTCTTTATAAAATATCGTAATACGAAACCGTTACTGTAAATTATTATAGATAACTGGTTGGCACTAACCTGTGTGAGGCATCCTTGAGGCTGCCACGGTCAGACTTTATGGGCCGGCTTGGATCTCCTGCTGGATGATACCTAACTCGGCCTCCGTTAGGCAATAGAGGCTGTAGAGGCGGGTTGATTTCGTCGCTTTGCACAGAGTTTAGATGAGGCTGGTTAGAGCAAAGATTTCTTTCTCTGCTCGGAGATATGGAAGGGAGGTCTGGAGATCCTATACAGCCCAGGTAAAATTTCTGATTTGTTTTAAACCCTTTGTTTTCAAGACTTTGATGTTGACATCAATTAATACTGTCTTGAATTTCGTTTTCGAGTGCCCAGAACTAAAGAATTCTATATGGAGACTTTGATGTTGACACCAATTTTTATTTGCTTTTATTTTTATACAAATCTTTTGGTTTTCTTTTGGGCTTAAATTTTACTTTCCTGTCTGGTTTTTTTTTCTCCTTTAAATTAATCTATTTGCTGTCTTTGCTCTTGAAGGATTGAAAGTAAAGAGGAAGGAACCAAGCAACACTTAGAAAAGCAATAAAACCTGGGCTCCTGTCTCAGCCGGTCACATTGTACTGACCCAACCAGTTGCAGTGGAAGAAATCAGACAAATAGGGCCTAAATATCTAACCGATCTTGGGAGTTGAACTGTGGACCTTCCAATCAGCATTCGTTGTTGATGCTGTTATTATTAATATTGTAAAATTTCATTGAAAAAGATCGATATTGTTAATAGATGACTAGTTGGTGCTGTGAGTATGTATATATTAAACAAAACTGTTACTGTAAATTGTCATAGATAACTACATGTAGTTGGCACTAACCTGTGTGGGGCATCCTTGAGGCTGCCACGGCCAGAGTTTTGGGGGCAGACTTGGATCTTCTACTGGATGCTACCAAATCCGGCCTCCGTTAGGCAATAGAGGCTGTAGAGGCGGGTTGATTTCGTTGCGTTGTACAGGGTTTAGATGAGGCTGGTTAGAGCAAAGATGTCTTTCTCTGGTCGGAGCTATGGAAGTGATGTCTGGAGATCATATACAGCCCAGATAGAATTTGTGTGATTTTCTGATAAGTTTTACGCCCTATTACTTTCAAGTGTTCAGAACTGAAGAATCCTATATGGAGACTATAATGTTGACACCAAGTAATACTGTCTTTAACTTTGTATCTCCTGTTCGTTAGTCCAGAGCACTGCTAACTGAGCTTTCTGGCGCCGAGAGTTGTCTGTTAGTTGCTGCGGGATTTCCAATGTAGACCTATACAGAAAAAAAAAAGAAAATCGCAAACATGAGGATATAAAAATAATGTGGAAGGCCTCTGATCTATCTCTATCTCTCTGCTACTCTCTCTCTCTTCTCTCTCTCTCTCTCAGTGCCTCTCTCTATTTCTCTCTGCTTCTATATATCTCTTTCTGTCGCTTACACCGATCAAAACAGTAAGGAACAAAGGAGTTTGGCCGGGGATCAAACCCAAAACCCTTTGGCTAAAAGTTGCAGTCTCTAGCGAGTAAACTTCCTCCGTTTTACCCAAACTATACCACACAGACACACACAGTATTGCCTGATCACCTCTGAACTGTGATTTTTAAAAAAATCTTAACTATAATTAATCTTTTTTTTAATGGGTATTGAATTCTTTTTTGCATGTGATAATAATGATTTCATATCACAGTGTAATTATGTTTATATTTTTTTTTCCAAAATTTCTAATCGTGTTGGCTATACCAAACTACTATTAAACTATTAAAGGATGTTGAACAATAATAGGTAGGTGCATCATTGAATCTAACGCTTTCGTTTCAATTAAAAAGTATCTGTAAAAAAGGGATAACATTGCTTTAAATGATTTCAATACTTTATTAAGACGTGCCAAAAACTTTAGACCATATAGTTATTACATGTACCAATTTCTCATTTAGGCTCTTATTTAGCTCAAGACTTTTGCATGAACGATCCTGTATGATAGAATTACCTGCAAACGCAGTCACTTTTCAACTAAAAGACATTTTCTCATTGTGGAGCGTAAAAAATCCCTGCATAACAGCACTGTTGCCCCATGTCACCATCGCATTGAGTTGATTAATTTTCAATTTTACGGAAGGTGTCAAATATCCCTCTTTTATCGCCTCCCAAATGAAGTCACACCCTAAACTCCATCTTCTATCGGGGTGTGCTAACCCTGCATAGAGCTCCACGCACATAATATTTTACTGCCGGCGTTACAAAGCCGTGAAAGCAGTAACGGTGTCAAACCAGATTGGTTTTTTGTCAGGACTGGTCTTGGTTTCTTTGTGCACCTAGCAGGGGGGAGCATTAGTTGGGATGCTCAGGAACTCGTTGTTATTTCTCTCCAATTCAAACAATGACTGCTCCCCGCGCGCTTCGGAGTTTCCCGTTTTTCCGGCGCCACGGGAGGTAAATCTTAGACTCCGGTGCTCTAATACAATGCATTGTACTTTCGTTTTAAAACTGACACCAGCCATAGTCTTTAAGGCGTAAACGAAGATAGATTATTTTGTGAAAGATTAAGTTCAGCGATCAGGATGACATACTGTTGCGCTAGAAAATAATTTTATTAAAGTTTTTAGAATTGGTATGAAAAGAGAACTGTCTTTTTCTTGTATTGGACGTTGTTTTAATCTATCAATATCATTTGTCCATCTATAAATTAATTATTATTTATCTAGTCATTTTTTATTTACCTTAAATAAACCTATTTATCTATTTCTATGTATTTCTACCTGCTACCTTCAATATGATTTACTTGACTCTTCTCCACCTATCTATTTGACATTTTTATTTACTTATTTTCTATGTTTCTTTAAATACATGGCTGTATATGTATCTATTAATTTTGTTAAACCCCAAACAATATAACTATAACAATCAAAAAATGCTCTCATCCACGTTTGAATCTCTTGCAAATTCTACCCCAATAATATTTCGGGAAACCCTTAAATGTTTCATTGTCTGTCACACCAACTCAAAGCCTTAATCGAATGTCATAGTTCTATCGTTCACACTGTTTTAAAACCGTTACCATAGTATTACGGACTTTACGCTTAATACACCTTTTCAAAATGTCACCTCGGGTGCATAATCTCCTATCTTTTTTCTAAATCACTTAAGATTTAGAGCATTTAAGAAATGAAATAGGACATTATTAAACTGAGTTAATTTAATATGCACTATGTCGTTTATTGTTTAAGACAGGTTAATTTAAGCCTTAATCAAAATGTAATGTCATAGTGGTCATTTTTATCTTTCACACGTTCTTAAAGCTTTAAACCAATCCCATAGACACAATCTCTGCATTTTCTTTTTTCGGATTAAACTGCCAAGATTACGGAGATCGCTCTCTGAGAAGGTGAGGCTGTGGGAACAGCAGGGTAGGGCTCTGTGGGGGAGAGTCAGTGTCCAGTGGAGCACATCCAATTTGTTCGTTAGTACATGTACCCCAATACCACAGTGGACCATGATTTGCTCGAGTGCCTTCGTAGCTCCGCAGCGTTTTGGGTAAGCGTTCTAAGATGGACTTTGATGTATAGATCTATTCGTGTAGGGTATCAGGAGATGTTAAAATGGGGTTAGAGAGAGAGAAAGAGAGAGAAAGAGAGAGAGAGAGAGAAAGAGAGAGAGAGAGGGGGGGAGAAAGAGAGAGAGAGAGAATGTGTGTGGGAGCGAGTGAGTGAGTGAGAGAGAGAGAGAGAGAGAGAGAGAGAGAGAGAGAGAGAGAGAGAGAGAGGGGGTGTTGAGAAAAACAGTAAGAAACAAAATTTGTTTTATTCAGAGATGGGATTCTACCGCTCCATAGTAAAGAAAGAGTTCTCAGTTAGGATGAGAAAGTGAAGGCGAGTCAGACAGACAAACAGATAGACCGACAGACAGGCAAGAAGAGAGAGAGAGTGAGAGACGGATAGAGAGAGAGAGAGAGAAACAGTGCTGTTGTCCGAACAAAGACAAGGAGTTCTCCATATGTATTATTGTTCAGGAATCTTCAGGGACCCATAAAGCACATCACACCAGGAGAATCAATGGGCATGGGATCTGGAGCGTGGTAGCGCAGTGGTTAGAGGATTGGCTTTGGTCGATGGAGGTCTGTGGTTTAAGCCCTTGCTCTGGCGGCAGTGTTTTTTCTACTGTGTAGGTCTATGTCAGTACGTATGTAGGGGACTTATATTGAAACTTGGGAGGCGTTAAACCAGGAGGGAGCTTTGCTTTCTCTGATCAACGACTTTCAAAGAACTGACGTGGAGTGCTAGAAACGCAGACCGTTACTACTATTGACTAAATAACAAGAGGTCCGCGGTTTAAATCGTAGCGCCCCCCCTTTTCGAAGCATGATTGCTTTGGGGAATATTGGGGACTTAATCTAACCAAAGTTTACCGGATAAGCCACGGGGATTTCAGTGTAGCTAAGACGCTACAGACCTAATAGACCACAGGGACATGGACAAGCGCGTGTCTTGTAACCAGGAGGTCCTGAGTTAGAATGATATCTTTCTTGCACTGTAGTGTCACCAACTGGGACAGTATTTCTGGCATCTCCATTTTGTACCTGTGCGTACAAAAAGTAAAGAGTATCAGACATTAATTTTGGGGCAAACCGTCTATTAAGAAACTTACAGACAATTGACTAGACGAACTAGCCCGGAGATGCAATCCAAAAACCTATGAGGTGACAGCGGCATTTGAGATTGACTGCTCAGAAATCTGAAGAACATTCATTATTATAGAGAGAAATAAAATCGGGATTGAAAGAAAAAAAAAAAAAAAAAGAGAGAGAGAGAGAGAGAGAGAGACAGACAGACAGACAGACAGACAGACAGACAGACAGAGAAACACTCATTCAGAGAAAGCTTCCCAGCATTCTCTAGCGGATATGGGTCTCTAAGTTGATGGTTTTAAGATGAACATAAATCTGTAACGTCTTGCATAAAGAAACGTCCAGGTGCCATCTGGCCTGGCCACAGATTTAATCAGGCAAGCAGTTGTTACAGTCATGCAACAGTAGCGGAGGTAGTTGGTGTCATAAAGGTTGCCGCCGTATAGTCACAAAGCTGTGATAGGTTCTGGACAGAAAGTCCTTTTCCGTCTATGCTTTTTTTTTTACCCTAGGAGTATGAGGCGTTACTGTAGGAGATGGTTTCGCTTTCTGTTACAGTGCTGTTGTTCGAACAAAGACAAGCAGTTCCCCACATTATATGATTGTTCAGGAATCTTAAGTGACCCATAAATATCACCAGGAGAATCAATGGGCATGGGATCTGGAGCATGGCAGCGCAGTGGTTAGGGCATTGGCTTTTGTCAATGGAGGCCTGTGGTTCAAGTCCCTGTCTTGACCGCAGTGTTTTTCCCTACTGGTTAGGTCGGTGTCATAATGTATAATGTGATCAACGTCGACGTATGGGACCTACACTGAGACCTGACAAGCGTTGAACCTGGAGGGAGCTTTGTTTTCTATGATCAAAGATTTTCAAAGAACGGGCGTGGAGCACTAGTAACTCAGACAGTTAGTACTATTGGCTAAAGAACAAGAGGTCCACGGTTTGAATTTTAACGGGTGCCCCCTTCTCGTAGCATGATTTCTTTGGGAAACCTTGGGGACATAAATCTAATCGAAGTTTACCTGATAAGACACGGGGATTTCGGTGTAGCTCAGGCGGTAGAGATCGACTAGACCAAAGGCACATGGAAAAGCGCGTGTCTTGTAACCAGGAGATCCAGAGTTCGAAAGATATCATTGTTGCCTGCTGGATATGTCAGTGATGTCACCAACTGGGATAGTATTTCTAGCATCCCCGCTTTGTCTCTGTGCGTGGCAGCAAGTAAAGATTATTATACATTAATTTTGGTACCAGTCATCTCTTAAGAAACTAACAAAAATTAGCTAGATGAACTAGCCCGGAGAATCAATCTGCACCCATAAACCTATGGGGTGACAGTGACATTTGAGATTGACTGATAAGAAATCTGAAGAACATGCATTATTACAGAGAGCGTTGAAATCGGGATGGAAAGAAAGAAAAAAAGAGAGAGGGAGAGAGAGAGAGAGAGAGAGAGAGAGAGAGAGAGAGAGAAAGAAAGAGATGCAAAGAGAATCTCTGAGGAGGCTGCTTGAATTCTTTACACTGACTCAACGTCTCATAAGTTTGTCAACAAGAGTGCATGTAACAGAGCAGCATCTGCTCCACAATAACGGTCTCTGGTTTATTCCTTTACGGGTGACTTGGTCAAGTAATTGCTTCCTGGATCACGCCCCTATCGGTGACGCCAGAGGCAAGGTCACTTAGCAGATTTCTTTTTAATGGTATTGTAGACATTGATTCCTTCTAGGTTTTTTTTAACTTTCCAAAAATCTAGTCAACAGGGTCGAGAAAATCAGTCCGATGTGTGTTCTTGGTACGGCAGACACTCATTCTAGTTTTACGTTTCCTAGGTTCCCAAGAAGGATTCAAAACGGCGAGGTGTCCGGTGTGTGTATTTCCTGCTGATTGAGTTTTATGTCAGAGCGGACATCTGTGAAGCTGAGAACTGGACAGCCATGTGAATACATGTATCACAGATTCTGTAACTTTGTGACCTGACGCGCATATGTATGGTAGTGAATATGGTGACCTGATGAACATCTGTAGTGAATATGGTGTTGCCTGCGCCACTTTGGTAACTCCGGACTTAACAGAACGGTGCAGGGAACGACACTGTCCATTTATTGACTAATTCAGTGTTCAAAAATGCAAGCATGTCTTTGAGGCCGGAGATGAAATCTCTTCTTGGCTTAACTATAATGAGAATAACAATCCAGCTGCATCTTTGTTTCGTGGTATTAAAACCGCCGGTAGTACATGGGCCGAGCTGAAGCGGACTAGCCAGAACCGAGTTCGGTGGAGGGGATTTGTTGCGGCACTATGTTCCACAGGGAATCAAGGTGTAAACTAACTTGTTCCAGGGTCATGCATCTATAAAAAAAAAAGTTATCACGCCAGGAGTGTATTTCCTCGCCAAGAAAACATCCTAGTTTATAATTAATAACGAACGCTTAACCATTGCCCCCTTCCCTACTCCCACTGTATAAACTATATTGAGGACGGGTCCCAAGACTAATATCTGACAATTTCACATGCTGCCACACAGAGCGGGGATATTATGTCCCCTGCCTCAGTCGGTGATATTATACTGAAAACGATCCAACCATTAGGGACCGAAATTGGACATATAAATGTTTGACTCATCGTGGTTTTCAAACTGGGAACCTCCCGATTGAGAGACAATGCTCTACCACAAAACCCAGTTCGCCCCCCCCCCCCCCCCCCCCCCCCCCCCACACACCACCACCCCCACCATCACCACCACCACCACCAAGAGCTGTTTTCGCACAAACACCAAATGAACATCACCGTTCCCACGTACGCCTTTTTTTTTCTTTTGAGCTCCCACGCAAGGCCGGTAAAATCTTCAGATGTGGTTGACCACAGTGACTGTCCACATCCGGTGGTCAAAGCTGATTCATCCATGGGTCACTCCCTTCACAGAACATGGGCATTCTATGAGCATTTTATCGTCCCTGGAACACCGTATTAAAACGTGTTTAAAATTTGTGAGGCAGCGTCAAACTTCTCAGCCAAGGCTCGCCGTATAGGATCCCTCTATAGAGGAAGAGCAGTGTATTAAAAGAAAACGAGCGAAACATATTTTTTGTCTGTTAAGTTAATAACATGACTATCATAGACAATCTAATACCGAGACGGACACACCTGTATGTCTACAGTGTGCGTCTCTCTCTCTCTCTCTCTCTCTCTCTCTCTTTTGCCGTATAGGATCCCTCTATAGAGAAAGTGCAGTGTATTACAAGAAAACGAGCGAAACATATTTTTGTCTGTGGAGTTAATAACATTACTATCATAGACAATCTAATACCGAGACGGACACACTCTGTCTGTCTACTTGTGCGTCCCCTCTCTCTCTCTCTCTCTCTCTCTCCTCTCTCTCTCTCTCTCTCTCTCTCTCTCTCTCTCTCTCTTCCGTCTCTCTCTCTCTTTCTTATCTCTGTCTCTCTCTCTCTCTCTCTCTCTCTCTCTCTCTCTCTCTCTCTCTCTCTCTCTCTCTCTTTCTCCCTCTCAATACAACTGCAACCCATTTTTCCTCTTAGTTCTAATATTGAAAATCCTCCACAAATCTAGTCCAGCTAGCATCAGAACTATACACAATACAGTCATGTACCACACTATTACTCAAAGAAAGCCATTAAAGAAAGAGGGACGGGGTGGATTTACCTAAGGAACCAATGACTATACCGTAAACGTACATAGAGTACAGTGTATTATAAAACTAACTTGTATGGTCATTAGTCAAACCAGTGATGGCATAAAACGCCCACCCCCTGCTGCTGCATCCCAGGATAGCCATTGTCCGGTTCCAGAACGTGTGACTAAACATTAACTCTGAACTCCCTAGATCTACACACAAGTAAACGTTAGTTCTCAAAGATATATAAAGAAAAAAACGACGCCAAACCTTTGAGGGCGTAAATATACGCCAGAAATCTGATTCAAAGGCTATTTACAGGAGACTACTCCTATTTTTTAGTCTCACGGTTAGTAAAAGAATAAAGAATAAGGAGTGGGGATAATTTGAAAGAACTCTTTAAATAACAGAAAAGAGAAAACAACTGGTTTAAAAGGGTAAACAAGACAACTTTTAACATAATTGTATTATGAAGAGAATGAAATAATGTTATTCGTACACTGCGATGACGATTCTAAGTGATTTCTCTAGAAAATAAGATCAAAGACATAACACATATTTTATTTATAAGCATATTAAAGGCTCTAAGGGCAATCCTTATTGAAGCCTATGAAAGGGAAAAAACAACAGGTTCCAAAAATGTAATCTTTTGTAGGTTTCAAAAAGTTCCTCGATAAAAGAAAACAAAACATGTATCAGTACAGAGACTGTGCCCCGGATGAAACTCTAACTTCAGACCTCCCGATCGCGAGTTCACATCACTACCGTCTGAACAAACTGGCTCCCCCAAAATATCCAGGATGAACAAAAACAACTTTCAAAATAAATACCCACTGAGCTGTTTAGCTCCCCTACTGCATTCAAAATTAAATACATGCACTGTCCAAATTTAGCCACATACCTCTGTTTGCCAGTTGACAGCACTACCGGATGAGCCAACTGGCTCCCCAATAGATTTAGAATGGAAACAAAAACTGTCCAAATTAAGTACCGTCTGTACTGTTAGGGCTCCCTACTACATTTGGACTTTAATACAAATTTAAATGTACATATACTGTCCAAATTTAGCCACAGATTTCTGCTTTCCAGTTGACAGCGGGCCAACTATCTACCCAAAAGACTCAGATTTCGGAATGAACACAAAAATCCAATCCACTAAGCTGCTTGGGCTCCCTACCATATTCAGAATTAAATACAATTGTGTTCTGTTCAAATCTAGTCAAAGACCTCTGCTTGCCAGTTGACAGTTCTACTGTCTGAACCATCTGGCTTCTCAAAAATATTCAGAATGAAAACAAAATATCCAAATTAAGTAACGACTGAGCTGTTTAGGCTCCCTACTAGATTTAAAATTAAATATAATAAATTATGTAGGCTACTGTCCAAATTTAGCCACAGACCTCTGCTTTCCAGTTCACAGCACTAGTTACTGAGCCAACTGACCCAACATTCAGAATGAACAAAAGAAGAAACAACAACCGATCCAAATTAAGTACCTACTAAACTCGCCTTGAGCTTCCGGCTAGATCCAGAATTAAACACAAATGTACTGTCCAAATTTAGTCACAGACGGTGATTATTAGCGCCGAGTGAAAGTGACTACTACATATGTCACGCGTCACTTTGATGGTCATCGTGCCCACCAGATCAAGCGGTCACTTCTACGGCCATTAAGGTATTTAAGCAGCGATAAAGATCTGCGGACTTCTGGAGAAAGCCTCGCCGTTTTCTCGACTCTCGCTCATTGATCTGAATGGGGCTTTTCAGATTTTATGGCCCCCAAGCCTCATTATGAGGGCGGACATGGACTCTGAAAGTAAAGATTATCGTTCTTTGATGGAACGGTGTCGCCTCGAAATCATGTCTTTATTTTGACTTGTTTTCGTTTATTTCTCTTTGGCATTCTCGCTCGCTCTCTCTTCCTTTTTGCGCCTGAGTCTGTGTCTGTCTTTGCCTTGCTCTCTTTGCCTTGCTCTCTCTATCTCTGCTTGTGAGTCTGGGACTAGGAGAAAGCAGTTGGGGAGAGAGATGGAGAGAGAAAGATACACACAGATAAAAATTGAGAAAGAGAGACACAGAGAGACAGAGAGAGACAGAGAAAGAGGAAATAAAAGACATTCAGAGAGGAAGAGACAGAGAAACAGAGATGGACACAGAGGAGAGAAAGAGACAGAGACAGACAGGCAGACAGAGTGAGAGGCACAAAGTACAGTGTATTATAAAACTAACTTATATGGTCATTGTAGGGTTCTTGATACTCTACAAATACAGATAGAGAGAGAAAGAGACAGAGACAGAGACAGACGGGTAGACAGAGTGGGAGACAGAAAGAGAGAGAAAGAGACAGACACAGACACAGATACAGGCAAGCATACAGAATGAGAGACAGACAGACAGGGTGAGAGACAGAAAGGGAGCTAGCTATCTCTGAGGTCCAGTCAGGCCCACAACAAAGCACCAGGCCGTCCAGTGGATGTTTATGACCAGTCCCTATCCTGGCGTGCTCGGGGCACACCCTCTAAACCTAGAGCCCTGTAATCAAAATGTACTCACCACCCCTGGACCCTCTGAATACATCCACCTCTGACCCCAACACTAGAGTTCTTGCCATAACGGCGCTCGTAGTGGGAACGAAGACGATAGAAAGGTAATTGCTATAGAGAACATTTTATGGTTAATCCCTGTCCCACTACGACAAAATCTTTACGGATGGACCTGCGACGCACAACCTTATTTATATCGGAAGTGAAACTGTCCATTTGAGGAAAGAAGAAGAAGAAGAAGAAGAAGAAGAAGAAGAAGAAGAAGAAGAAGAAGAAGAAGAAGAAGAAAAAGAAGAAGAAGAAGAAGAAGATCAACAACAACAACAACAACAACAATAACAACAACAACAACAACAACAACAACAACAACAACAACAACAACAACAACTGCAAGAGGAGGACGGTAATATGAACCGGCGCCCAGTCATACGCTACCCTTAGACTTACGAAGCTAATGAGCGACCAGAAAAACCCCATGCCTAAGTGACATGATTACGTCATCTGTTACTATAAAGCCAATCGCAAACCCCCCACTACAACCAGGCAAACATTGAAACATCAGAGACGACAGATCTGTCGAAAGATCTAAGCCCCTGATATAGTGATATCCACCCTGTTCGGTTAAGATCACCGCGACATGGACTCTCACTTAACTAATCTTCGTCCTTCTCTCTTTTTTTGGTTCGTTTTACAATGTATTCATTCGGTTTAATTTTTTTCCATTTGTTTTGTTTTGTATTTTTGTATTTGTAGATTTTTTTTTTTATTACATTTACAATCCTAAAAATACTTCAATGATATTTTTGTGGCTTTTCAATTAATAAGCCTGAACACTTATCACGGCTCATTAAGGTGCAGGTGTTTTGGAGCTGACGGCTTTTGACTTCCATGTTGATGCACTCAATGATTATTATTTTGACGGTTCCGGGGGATTTTTTATGTTCATCCGTGCTTGGTTCCTGACCAGGCTTAAAGAAAGTAAAACAATAAACAATGTTTTGCTCTCACGGGAAACAGTAATGAATATTTTGCGCCCACAGAAAACAATAAAGAATTCCATTCACTCAAAGCTAATCTATGTTTTTCTCATTATAACCCTTCCCTGTAGTTTCCGATAAATGATAAGCTAGGATTCTTTATACTCTCCAAAGACAGATGCTTACAATAAAAAATACAATATCATTTTCAAACTAGTCACCTTAATCTCTGATCCGAGAGGGAAGCGATGGATCTCAAGCACAAAATCCTAAGGCCCCAAGACTTATGTCTACCATTTTGTGTTTGTTTCGACCAAGAAAACAAAAGCAGCGAAGATAATTATTAGGATTCTCTTTCAGCCGATTTCTTTGTGGAGACCCACTAAATAAACATATCCCTTTTCATAAAGGGGGGGGGGGGGGGACTCTGGCGCAAGAGCGGAGAAGAGCAAATAAACTGTCCCTTTTCATTAAAAAGGGGGGGGGGGGGGTAGTAAATCTGGCTCAAGGAGAAGAACATTGGTCTCCAGATCGGAAGGTCGACGGATCGAATCCCACGATCGGTCAAATATGTGTTTGTATGTCAATTCTACATGGGCTTTAGTGTGGAGTGGCCCCAAGACTGACGTCTGACAATGTTACCTGCTGTCATTCACACGACACAGGTCGGGTATATCTGGACTCCTGTCTCAGCCGGTCACATTAAACTGACACCGACTCAAACAGTTACTGTAGAGGACGAAATTGGACAAATTCATTTTTAGCCAATCGTGGGATTCGAGCTGCGGACCTTCTGATCTGGAGACCAATGCTCTACCATTTGATCCAGTTGGCATCCTCATCTGGCAGTGCTTTGGTCTGACGAACAGGTTCGAATCTTACCTTAATGTGTAAAAACCACCTACTATGAATATTTAATTATGATTTTAGCAGGAACAAACTAAGCTTCTTTAAACATAGACCCACATCTAGGGCAGTTTTTAACATATTATATAGTAGAAACTTAGGCGGGTGTCTAAACTTACTGCATCGTTTCAAAGTACTTACCACCCAAAAAATTTCAAGAATAACACTTTTTTTCCTCACCATTAGTTTGAAAGGGTTAGCGGGGAAAACCAGAAAGCTTTACGTAGTTTTTAATGTCATGAACATAAAATTCTAGCCTACTTATGGTAAATCATAATTTATTACATACACTGCTTGGGAAAATGTTCTACCACGGCTTTCTTTGAAATCGTACAAGCCTTTTTGGCAATTTTCCAGCGATAAACTTATAGAAAGACTTAGGTCGTTAAATTGTGCACAGAGAAAATATGACCAGTACTCTAAGCTTTGAAGTTAGTTTCAAATCATCCGGGACTGTCCCATGTTGATTTTGTATTATGGTGTCAATCAATTAAAAAAGCAACAAAACAACAATAACAATAACGTCAGCCACAACAACAACAGCAACAGCAGTAACTCAGGTGTAATAAAACATGTGAAACGTGAATCCATAGCATCTATTGATAAACAAAATTATAAAGGCTGATGCGGATTAACTCTCTCTCTCTCTCTCTCTCTCTCTCTCTCTCTCTCTTAATATATATATAGACAATAGTCATCGCAGATATGTTATGACTTAAAAAGTATAATTTCAAAGACATTAATTTTATTATGAGAACTAGATCTAGATAGTGACCGTATGTATTTCTTTTTCCACAGATGTTTCATCCCGATACAGTTCGAAACACGTATCCATATTTTTATATTTCCAGCCTAAGCAAGTTGTGTACATGAGAGCCAGATGAACATTTTACAGTGCCTGATAGTTGGTCTTGCTTTACTATACACGTCACCAGCGTTACCGCTAGGTAAGTTATTTATACTAGCACCTGTAGGTAACGTTACACTAATATTTCTTATTTTGCACAATTATTTATTTCGTAACCATGGTTGCATATGTTGGTGCAGTATTATGCGACCGACCAGGACAGGTTCTTAGTATCGTCTCTTTAGCTCTATGTGGCATAACAATTTTCAGACGTTTGTCTAAATACCCGTACACGCTATAGCCTAGTCGCTGTTCTTAACCAACAATGTTTTTATCTTTGTTTTCTTCTTGTCCCCACCCCACCCCACTCCAAAAAAGCTTCTCACTGTTATAAGCATCATTAGAGGCCTTGTGTTTAATTTAAAATGAAAACAGAAGGTACACATTTTGTACTGGCATTCAGCCGCGTCTTTATCTTTATTGAGAAATTCGTAAAACGTTATACGACTTTTTTGGGGATATGGAAAAAAAATAAGGGGGGGGGGTGCCCTGGGGTAGAACACGCAAAAGGTCCCGGTTCGATCCCTAGCGATTGTGCTCCCTACTAGTTGGATCGGTGTCAGTTTAATGTAACTGACTAAGACATGAGTCATGGTATCCCCACCTTGTCTCGTGTGTGGCAGCACATAAAATTGTTAGACGCCAATCTTCGGGCTCGTCCACAGCATATCTTATATAGTGCTGATGTTGGACGTTAAGCCAACTCAACTACCACTACTACTTCGACATGAGAAAAAATCAGAGATGTACACGAAGCAGAAAAGTCAAAGTGACATCAGTAGTAAATGTAAAAACAAAATACCCGTTTTTCGCGCTGTACGGTCTATTTAGAATATTAGAACAAGGTTCACTTACATTTAATAATTTCCAATATTTGTTGATCTAATCGTGAACCTACAGCTGCAGTGTAAGTTCATAACGTCTTCTAACCAAATTCCATCCCTCTTGGTGAGTTCCCAATCTTAATACTAAAAATCAGCCAATGAGCGATCAGAATAACACACGCCTAAGTGGTATGAAAATGTCATTCGTTTTCCTCGCATGGGTCCGAAGGTCTGTAATACTTAATGAAATTCCCGCACAAAATCGCACCGTGACAAAACAGACAATATTTAACGCCATTTCTCTAATTAAGTCTTTTCTGCCTAGCAACCCTCTTTAACGTGCCACACTGCAGGAGGGATGGTATGTGTGTGTATGTTTGTGTGTGCTGTGTGTTGTGTGTTGTTTTTTTTAGCAGGGGGACTGTGGCGGAATAGTGTTAATTTTTTTTTCTGTTTTCGTGAGAACCCGAGTATCGGTGTTATTCACACGGAAACACCAGCGGGAAATAAAACTGGATGCTTCAGTCACCTCGACACCGTCCAAGCATAGGACCTTATTTTTTTAGACCGTAATCTAAGAGGTGTAACACTAGGGGAAGCAGTTGAGATGAGTTGAGTTGGTTTAGCGTACAACGTCAGCCTTGTATATGCTATATTGTGGACGGGTCCAAAGACTGAAGTCTGACAATCGTATGTGCTGTTACACACGAATTGAGTTAAGTTGAGATGGTTTAACGTCCAACGTCAGCCCTGTATAGGCTACATTTTGGACGAGTCCCAAGACTGAAGTCTGACAATTTTATGTGCTGTTACACACGAGAGACCTCGACTCTTGTCTCAGATGGTAAATATTATACTGACACCGACCCAATCAGTAGCGGGGGACGAAATCGGATAAATACATTTTGACCGATCGTGGGATTCAAACCGCAGACCTTCCAATCTATAGACCAACACTCTACCGCTTGAGCAAGTTTGGTTCAAATTTTATTCTAATAAAACACTAGAGGGCAAGATCGATCTCAAATCTTTGATTCGCATAAAACGCAGCGCAACTATGCTAAAAGGTACGTTTAATTAAATTAACGTTTTAAGTCCGTTGAATTTTAGAAAAACAAAAGCCTTCATTATTTACAAAGTACTCAGGTGCACAATATCTAGCTTCAGTTTTGAACGATACTTTCGGTACTGGGTTTTTTATTTTCCTCAAAATACATGCTTTGGTAGTATTTATTTTCTTAAAATTGGCAGGATAATAATGATCATATAAAAAGGCAATATTATAATTATTTTATGCAATGTACACGTCCAGATGTCTCCACCATGATACAAGTTTATTGCCCCGGTGAACCCAAAGTGTTTAAACTTTTTAAGGGACATGTTTTAACCCTTATCTGTTTATAAAGCGATAAAGGTACCCGTCTTAACCAACCGTTTAATGACCAACAAAACTATCATTGGAGAAAAGAACAGCAGGAAAAAAGTGACAGAAGGCGTATGTGAAGGTTGTATGTGAGAATGCATATAGACCGTATGTCAAGATTCTATCAATTTTCTTTTCTCATGGGTGTGAACGGCAAATAATACTAGTGTAGTCGGCGCAACTAAATTTCTATAGCTTGGTTTATGGATCTTTTATTAGAGAGCTTTATACAAAATATTTTGGTTCTGGGCCCAAAAGAAGCGTTGGTGGTTATCAATGAAAGCGCAACTTGGGTGTTCTGTAAAACCCATTAATAAGAATTTCATTCGAGTGGAAATCCCCCTTATTTGCATGATTTGTAGGTTTTAGTCAATTATTATGCTCTTTTATGGAAACGTGAAGTAATTTTTCATCATGTCGGTGGGAATTTAATATTTTTGTTGTGTACAGTTAAAGTCTGAAGTTAGTTTGCGGCTAATATTGCAGGGTCATTACACTGAAGATTTCTAGGGAGGTGGGAGGGAGGGGGAGAGAAAGATAGAGGCAATATAGTCAAACAGACAGACTGATTATTGGTAGGAAGAGGGGGAGAGGGGAGTGACAAAAAAGAGACAAAAAGAGAGATAGTGAGTAAGCTAGAGAGAGAGGGAGAGAGAGAGGGTGGGGGGAGGAGGGAGGAGGCGCAGAGTCTCTCTCTCTCTCTCTCTCTCTCTCTCTCTCTCCTCTCTCTCTCTCTCTCTCTCCCTGATTTCGCCCCCTACTGGTTGGGTCGGTGTCAGTATAATGTGACCAGCTGAGACAGGAGTCATGGTATCCCCGCCCTGTCTCGTGTGTGGCAGCACATAAAATTGTAAGACGTCAGTCTTGGGGCCCGTCCACAATATAGCCTATATAGTGCTGATGTTGGACGTTAAACCAACTCAACCCCACCCCACGCCATCACTTTATATGCTATATTGTGGTCGGACCCCGAGAATGACGTCTGACAATTTTATATGGTGCCACACACGAAACAGGGCGGGAATACTCCTGTCTCAGCCGGTCATATTATATTGCCACTGACCCAACCAGTTGCAATGCTGGTAGGGAAATTTGTATGTCGATAAAATAATAATTTAAGAAGATCAGTAAGAAAGAAAACAGCAAAGTATTGACTCAGTTTACGGAACTATGCAATGCATGTACAATATTCTGTTTCTGTTTATTTCCACGCATCAGCGCAACTTCTGTTACTTTTGTCACTTTCTTTCTTACTACAACTTTTTACGCTTAACTTAACTACGTTCGTTTTCTTTGTCTCCATAATTATTAAACGTTTTTCTGATTCGATTCACTTTTAGCCATGGTCATTATCAATAATAACCCAGTCATATTTTCAATATTTCAATTCAATCTCAAATTTTACAACCAATTAAAGTTTAATGAATTTTGGCTGGTTTTTATGAAAGACAAGTTGATTCGAAATTATTGAAAAGAAAAGGAGAGCGATCTGATCATATGATATGAACCTGGATCTTTTTTTATAATAGATTTGTCCATGAAAAATATAGTTACATAAAGCAATTTCTGTACAGTTACAGTTACTTTCTCAAAGCTACTCAATATTAAAAGGTTCCGCTGAATTTGATGTTATTATCCACTTTCATCAAACACAAACAAACCATAATTATCTTGTCTGAAATCTGGATCTTAAGGTTTGACAAAAACTGACAAAAACATGAAGATAAGATCATCGTGCGCAATAATCCGGAAAAGGAAACAAAAATAAAGATGGCAAAAATGCGTATAAATATAAATACATGCATGGTTAAATTATAACGGTTTTGGAAAAAGATACAAACAATTTGTTTTAATCGTTGGTAATTATTAAACAGTAATTGTCTGTTCTTTGTTTTTATCCTCATTATCTGAACATCATTAGACCTGCACGGCCCTAACAAACACAGAAAACCCCAGTCAATTTCTATGGCAAAAATTTATATAACGATAGCTACGTGCGTGATTAAATAATGAAATGATCACGGGTTCGGAAAAGATACAAACAAAACGAGGGAAATTTTTCAACAGCGTTATCTTTTCTTTGTTGTTATTAATATCATTATCTCAATAAAAATGCACCTCGACGACCTTAACACAAAAGAGAAGAAAACAAGTTGGGAGTCAATTGCTTCGGATCCCGCCCTTGTTTTGTGACTGTGTGTTGTATTCATTTCCCTGTTCTATACATCCCCCCCCCCCCCCCCCAAACCCCCCTTTCCCCCTAGACTCATCGCAAGGTCCCAGTAGCTCCTCCCAAAACTTTTACCTTGAGAAAACTTTTAGCACACCCCTGCTGGTCTGGTAGGCTAAGAGTGTAAGAGTACGAATATAGTGAACATAATTATCGGCACAATCAGCATCAAAGGGGCCGCCACTGTTCCGGATCAGAGCCGTGGGGAAAAATAGTTAGATCTCCACAGACAGACAGGAATCAGACTTCAGGTAGACAGACAAGGTTGAGGAAAGACCAGTCTTCAGATCACCAGACTTTGTAGCCCATACAGTCGTTAGGTTTATAATTGTTTAAATCAAATACTAAAACACTGAGATTAAAGAAAGACCCATTCACGACCTGACGTGACATGTTAAGTTTGTTCAGTACGACTAACGGGGGTTATAAAATTATGTCCTTTCATTATTTTATTTCTTATTGTCACCGAGTTTCTCTTGATATTTTTAACCATATCTTTTTCGTGTGTGTTGTGTGTGTGTATATATATATATATTTGTGTGTGTGTGAGTGTCCTTTGTACCTTTGTCTCAAGAATTCCGTGTGTGCGCGTGTGTGTGCGTGTGTGTGTGTGTGTGTGTGTGTGTGTGTCCTTCATACTTTTGTCTCTAGAATCGTGTTTGTACAAGTCTGTCATTTTCTCTGTTTAAAATTACATGTAATTGGTGAGAGACTGTAAATTGACATTCAAAGACAAGCGCGACAATCAAGCCAGAATCTTTCTTCACTCTGCCTCAACCAATGTGTGACCAAGATCGGCTGATAGGTGCCCATTCAAAACTCAAAAGTCTTGTCGAAAATAGATCTACACTTTTGTTAAACTTTAAGAAACAAAGAGTTCATTATGAAAAAAAATTGTGACAGTTTTTTAGATAAGACAAAAAGTGACTGGGTGCGTTCATTGTCTAGAGGAATAGTGAAAGGGTATTGAGTTCGTTACTACACGCATACACTGTCTTGGACAAGAAGCGATGCATTAAACTAATCAATTTTGTTTTCGTACAGATTGAAACTGATATTAGGTTGCTAGAGCACCGGGAAATAATTTTAGATTATCTGATATGGAGTTGGGTTGGTACACTACGGTCATTGTACTGTGTAAAATCAATGCGTACCGTGAACTTTAATGTTCAGAGGACGACAGGTGGCTCAGACGTTAAAGATGTGGATTGCAGAGCAAAAGGTTCGAGGCCTAAGGTTCAAATCTCAACTGCTACACCCATTTTGCGATTAAGATTCTTCAAAAAAGTTCAGGAATCTAAAACTAATTAACAGTTATGATCAAATTTTGAACTAAAAAAGCACAGCATAAAACGATATGGTAGTTTATTTGTTTCCGATCATCTCGTAGTGATGAGGTGTAGAAAACAAGACAAATAAACCCAACGTTATATGGGACATTTAATTCTAATATGGTAATACCCTAGAGTCTCCTGAATTAGGATGCCGGCAAAGCGAAATCTGATTCGCATTGGAAAATGTATATCTTAAGGCTAAACAATCAAACATAAAGCGGAGAGAAGTTATAAGTGTAACTGTGTACATTAAACCACGGTAGTGATAGCTTTATTTAGATACTTAATACTGTGTACAGCGACACATCAAAAGTCACCGTGCTTAGAAACTTTAATTTAATCACAACAAAAGTACCCGAACCAAATAAAAAATAGAGAAAAAATGATTCAAAAATAAAGATAAATAAATAGACATGGAGAGAGAGAGAGAGAGAGAGAGAGAGAGAGAGAGAGAGAGAGAGAGAGAGGGGGAGTGTGTGTGTGTGTGTGTGAAAAGAGAGCGAGGGAGTATGTGTGAGAGAGAAAGAAGCGGGAGAGAGCGAGAGAGTGTGTGTGAGAGAGGAAGTAAGAGAGAAGGAAGGAGATAGCAAGAGAGAAAGAGAGAGAAGAGAGAGAGATAAAGAGAGAGAAAGAGAGAGAGAGAGAGAGAGAGAGAGAGAGAGAGAGATACGGAGAGAGAGAGAGAGAGAGAGAGAGAGAGAGAGAGAGAGAGAGAGAGAGAAAGAAAAAAAAGAATAATCTGGTTTAACAAGTTTCTTTCTTTCGGGAACACCACACGGCGACAGGTTATGAAACTTTCCACAAATATCTTTTCTTTTCTCTTTTTTCTTTTTTTTTCGTCATTCCCTCGTCAAAACGCGTTTGATCATGATTGTGGGCTGAGTAACAATGATGGTTTACCGAGATCGAAGTCTCTCCGTGAAGCAACACAGCGCTCACAGAAAGAAAGCGTTACGCATGGTGGGTGTTTAGACATCTTGCTCCGTGAGCACAGAATGAGGGGGATGGAGAGAGGGAGAGAGATGTGAGATAAATAGGGAGGAGGAGTAGGATAGAAGGTGAGAAATAGACCAATAGACAGAGGGTGAGACAGAAAGACATGCAGGTTGGTAGAAAGACAGGCAGGCAGGCAGGCAGGCAGGCAGACATGCAGTCAGACAGGCAGGCAGGCAGACAGACAGACAGACAGACAGACAGACAGACAGACAGACAGACAGACAGACAGACAGACAGACAGACAGACAGTAACTGAGAATGAGTGAGAAAGAGTCATTTATATGAGCCACAGAAAATCAGAAAGAAAGGGGAGAGAGAGAGAGAGAGAGAGAGAGAGAGAGAGAGAGAGAGAGAGAGAGAGAGAGAGAGAGAGTACTGCTCACCAAGCCACCAGTAACGTGTGTGGCCGAGTGAGCCAGGGAATCGATCCTTGACGCTACATGTGCGGGCTGAGTGCTCTATTGTCTCTCCGTCATCCGTCACGCTCATTAGGCTGCGACTCACGTGCGTTTGTGAGTGAGTAGTGCTCGCTCTAACTGCGCTTTCTGTTCGCTTTCTGTTCCTGCATTGTGTTTTTGAGCGTGTCAGGGTTTCTGTTTTTGTTTCTGTTTGGTTGTTTTTTGCATTGCTTCTTAGGATTGTTTTTTAGTTGTTGATATAATTTATAGAAAAAAATTATTTTGTTAGTTCTTTTTGGCCTAGGTGGTTTGCATGTTATCAAATATTGGTGTGGGTGGGTATAGTGCCAGCAAAGAGCAAAGTTGTATTAAAAACGTTGGCGAACCTGTGCAGTAGTAGAGCGTTGGTGTCGCAATCGGAAGGTCCACGTCCGAACAAAAATAGGCGTACATTACAAAGAAAATTTAAGGAAAATTGAAATAACGTAATCATAAGACACCAGTGAGATTTATTCAGAATAAACAATAACCCTGGAATGATACAAACGAACTAAGAATTATTAAATAAACAGTAACTTTCTTCATGACAACATATTTTTATATCGGTTTGAACTTAAAGGTGGGCGGCTGACTTAATGTTGGCTGAAACTTTTGAATTTTAGATTATTACAAAGACGCAGCGGTGGTACCCCCTTTTCCCATAATTTTTGCATATTTTTTTTAACATTCGCTCGATATAAAAATCTAGTCCAAGCAACTTAATCCACTTAAAAATTAATGAAGGGAGAAGGCACGTACATTATTTACAATAATTATCCTTTGCGTTTTTTTTTTATCTTGGTGGTACTCTACGTGTATAATTAGTGCCTATATTTTTAAAACAGCTTGAGAAAGCATCCGGGATCTAAGATATATATTTAAAAAAAAAACAGAATTTATTACTTAACGGCAAAGTTTCACAGCAAAAACATAATGCATAAAAGAAATATCAATCGTTCTAAAGTTTCTTTTCGTTGTTGTTGTTGTTGTTGTTGTTGTTGTTGTTGTTGTTGTTGTTGTTGTTGTTGTTGTTGTTGTTGTTGTTTTGCTTTTCTTTTGTTTTTTGTGTTTGTTTTAGTTCGTTATCATTATGTACTTACGGTGCTAAATCATTGTTTAGAGAAAACTCATGTAAAGTCTAGCTAGTTTTACGGTCCCTGTGTTTCCCCAAGACTCCTAAACGAAAACTCAAACCTTAAACTGTATGCTCTTCAGTTTCTCGCACTATTTGGTGGCCTTAGTTTCCTTTAATAAATTAATTTACGAGTGTTCAGGATTTAAATCATCACAACACATAGTTTTGAATCACACAATCTTCAACAGCTGCTATTTCGACCACTTTTCCCATGGACAGCTTTCAGATGTTCGGCGAAGAATTTGAGTAAGATTGGGTAAGCCAACATAGACAAAAAGTTTGAACTTTTGTATGATTTGTATGTATATTGTTATTATTGTCATTGCCCATTATTTGGCTCAGTGTTGACAAGGTAATTATTTGACTACCAGTCTTCTCTCGGTTAATTGTAGGCTTTAAGCACAAATCGTAGACCAGCTAACCATTTCTAAGTAAATAATTTTGATTGTAACTGACATGAGATTTACCAAAACTTTATTTACAGCCAATCTCGACAATAACTTGCACCGGTTTATTAGTTTTTGTTTTGTTTTGTTTTATTTTATTTTTTTGGTGGGGCTTCTTTTTTTCTCAAAGGCTATGCATTTTTTACGCCTTTCTTGCTATTTCGGGCGCCGATGTATCTTCAACGGGTGAACGCTCTCTCTCTCTCCTCTCTCAGTCCCTTCTCTCCTCTTTCTAATCCTCTCTCGCCCTCCCTCGACCTCCTTCTCTCTCTCTCCCTCTGTCCCTCCCTCTGCCCCCCCTCTGTCTCTCCCCCTCTGTCTCTCCCTCACCCTCTCTCTTCCTCCCTCTTTCTCTATCCCTCTCTCTCTCCCTCTCTCTCTCCCTCTCTCTCTTTCCCTCTCTCATTCTCTCTTCCTCCCGCTCTCTGTCCCTTCCTCTCTCTCCCCTCTCTCTCTCCCTCTCCCTCTCTCATTCTCTCTCCCTCCCTCTCTTTCTCCCTTTCCCTCTCCCCTCTCTCCCTCTTTCCCTCCCCCTCTCTCTCTCTCTCCCTCCTTCTCTCCCAGCCCACAGGCGTGACGGCCGGCACCAAGGGCTTTGGTGTGGAACCCGCGAGGCCCATTATCTATCTTGACACCCGCCTGCCTCGGACAAGAGACTCCGCCGCTTGGCTTTTCAGAAACGCCTCTCCAAAAAAACTTGTGAGTTTACAACCGAGACGTTCGCGTACTTAACGTATCTCCGCTCTACGGGCGCTGCTGGTCTATGCACTCTGTATTCTTCCATTCTAATAAAAATTTGAATTATTATAAAACCAGGCAAAGCAAAGCAAAGCGTAGGGAGGATAAATCCTAAACTCCCAGCGATGAATGGAGATAATGGAGATAATGTCACTCGGATGAGAATGTTAGCCCGCCCGCTTTCTTCAAAAATTTAACGCAAGAGACGAAATTGCCTACAATCCTACAAACTTTACAAATCGGTTGCGCATCTTCTGGATAAAATGTTAAAATGTGCTGTTTAAAACTATGCAGCATAACCGGTATGATAGAAAAAGAACTTGAGAGATCTTTCTCGGTCCAGGTCTATTCAAATTATGCCCCCCCCCCCTTTTTTTTTGTCAAATGACTTTTAGTCCATAGGTGCATATAACTCAGACGGTTAATGTTCTGAACTGGCAAGCAGAAAGTCCTCGGTTCGAATCTTCGCTGGTCTCTACCCATCACCCCCCCCCCCCCCCCCCCCCCCCCCCCCTCAAACCCCCACCAGAGGTTCCCTCTCCCCACCGCCCCCCCCTCCACCTCCCAAACTTCAAATCACTGTAGAGGATTCTTCGTGAGATTTAGGGGAAGTGTACATAAAGATGTCCACACACTACTGACTGTAAAATGTGTTTGTCACTAAGTATTGGTAATTTAGAACAGCATTGACTGTTGATTTGCAGAGAATGTGGGTTATGACATTTAATTAGTTAGTTGATACCTTACTGGTAGTTATAAGCGTCTACGTTGAGGCGGTAAAAAGTCTGAAGATGGCTTATTTGCAACGCAAAAAGCGCTTTAAAAGAAACCACAGGATAATTTGACTTGTAAAACTACGAGATAGTGGGACTACAAATTGAAGTCATAATCTACTGGGGAAAAAGTAAGGTTCTCATGTTGTATTTTAAATTCTACAGGCGTACAATGAAGTACATTAACACCGTACACTCCATCCCGCAAACAAGGTAAAACGGTGGAAAAATCTAACGAACTGCCGAGAGAGAGAGAGAGAGAGAGAGAGAGAGAGAGAGAGAGAGAGAGAGAGAGAGAGAGAGAGAGAGAGAGAGAGAAACAGACAGATAGAGATAGATAAAGAGAGAAAGAGAGAGATTGAGAGATAGAGAGGGGGAAGGCAACAAAGCAAAGATGTTTTTATCTCTTTCATCCTTTATCGTAGTGCGAATAAAAACTAAAAAATCGCCGCTTTATAACGAAATAATTTCATCAGGAACATTATTATTCCCTACTGGCCAACTCTGCGAGAATTTTGTAGAAAAGTCGAGTGGGTTTACAAAATAAAAAATATGTCACTAAAATTGATGCAGGACAATAATTCTTCAACAACGGTACATGTGGCGCAACACATTTCATTTCTTTTAATTTCTTGGTATCTTAACTAGAAGAGTCTCTAGATACAGTGCCACAGTCGGTAGTTCTCTAGGCTGTCTAGCAAGGTGGCCGAGGTTTGAACCTCAGGCTTACGGTGCCCACTTTGTATAGTCAAAGATAAAAATCCTACCTGATGATTAGTGTCCACCCAGGCAATCTGACCAGGGGATTCTCTTCATATTTATCACTGTGGATCTTCAACCAGGCAGTCCGTCCTCCGACACCAGTTGGATTCGAACAGTAATCCACCAAGCAATCACGTCAGAGATGCATTTACATGTACCACATCACACACTGCATGCATCTTAATAATCTGTTAGTTCGTCTGTTGTTTTTTCTATAGTTAACTCTTTGAGAATCGATTTGTATAAAAGGGTCCTTGATAATCCTCGGGGTACATTTGTAATCACGTCAGTGATATGTCCCACATCACACACTGCATCTCAATCTATGTTGGTTCATCGTGTTTTTCTTCCGTTCAATCACTATCGTTAACTCTTGACTTCTAGTGCGGAATGGTTAACGTTGCACTTGATCATTCTGTTTACATATTAGAATCTGATCCACATTACACACCTTACATGTTCTCAGAAGAAACTGTAAAGAGTGTCCAATTTCTTTAAAAAAATTTAAGTCTTGAAATCAATGATCTAGAATTAAAGAAAGTTGTAAAAAATGTAATGAAAAAAAATTTCTTTAAAAAAAAAAAAAAACGTTCTGAAAGTAAATTCATGGGCCTGATCAAACTGTACTCACTCATAACGTAGTCAGTCGCTTTTTTTTTCTTTTGCTGTTTCATTGTTTTAATGTTAGTATTATTACATGTATTGAAAGTCTCTTTGCTTTTTTTTTTTTAAAGAATTTCAAATTACATGTATCATAATTATAATTATTATGACCATTGATATTAATATTCTATTTTTATTGTTATTTTTATC
>RQTK01000661.1:197696-208920 GCA_003991915.1 Elysia chlorotica
AAGCTACCGACTCTAGTGTTGGCAAAACCGCTAGACTCTTAAGTAGATTGTATCAGGCTTCCAGATTAAAAATTAAATTAATCAAGTGTCCTTTGGGTTGGTTTATTTTTATTGCTAGGTTGGTTTTCCATACATGTAGTAATAAACGGCAATAAATTTGGTTGACATTGGTGTGTAAATGGCTTTCCAAAGTTAATAACCATATGATTATACTCTTATTCATGAGCATCTTATTTTAAATAATTATGAGCTTTACATCCATTTGTAAATTTCCATTGCTTATAATCATCAATTGCCAGAACAAAAAAGAAAAGAGAACAAAGTAGAATTTGCTTTTTAGGATGTCACTTTGCGATTTTTTGTTATTGGGATGGGTGGTTTTGCTGTTTAACCACCAATATGCTATTAAAATGTTATAAACCTTGAGCTTTATTTTCCTCTTAAATAAAAGGCCACAGGTTTTCGATTATTACCCGGTTTCCAAATCACTAGCCCTCATCCATTCATCATCATCATCATCATCATCACAATCCTCACCCATCCTTGCCGTAACAGTATGAGAGACCAAAATTTGTACATTTGAGAAGTTGCATGTGTCCTACGTTTTTCTTTGAAGAATCATCTACGGAGACAGGACACCAACTGGGATTCAAACCTTGGACCACCTACTTTTCAGTCTAGTGCCCTACCCACCCACACACACATTTTTATTAACCCAACTGCAATTCAAAGTCGGAAGGGATGCATCTCAAGTTGGCATTTATTACAACAATGTTTGTGTCCACTTTTTTTCCTTTATTACAAAATAATATTGCTGAATGTGCAGTATAGATGAAGGGAAAAATAATGTTGGTGCAAACGAAAGCTTTTTTTTAAAGGAGATTAGAAAGGTCTACATTCAGACAGATAAAAGGATAAAAGATGTGAGTAGGCCTATAGTATCAGAGATAATGACGGGCATAATAAATGACACAAAAAAGGAGTTTGATACAGAGAAAGAATGAAATGATTACTGAGAGAGGAAGAGAAGAGAAGAGAGAGAGAGAGAGAGAGAGAGAGAGAGGGGGGGAGAGAGAGGAGAGAGCGGGAGAGGAGGATAAGTTGACATACATTGAATGAGAGAGAGAGAGAGAGAGAGAGAGAGAGAGTAATAAGACTGTGAAAGAAAGAGAGAGAAAGAACAAACAAACAGGCAGAGAAAGGAAAAGAGGCGAGAAGAGGACTCGAAGAGAAATGAAGAGAAATACGGAGGAAACAGTCAGGAGCAGAGGAACGACTTAAATAATGACATCTCATTCACAGCCATCAATAATTCAAAAGGCCATCAAACGTTTGGCCACAGCGATCAGGAGAAGAGGTACAAGCGAGGTACAAAGCAAGGTGATAAAACCACCCGGAGAAAGGAAGGGGGAGGATCAAGGACTGCGGAGGATACACAGACGAGCTGCTCCAGGGAGGCACACACAGGGAGGAGGGGGGACTAGGTTCGACTAGCTTGGCATCACTTGTGAAAAGGGAGAGCCATTAGGATGCGTACTGGTACTCCATTAAGCCAACACACAATGGGTACAGCGGAGACGGAGTTCTCTATGTTGGCTGTGGCAGCAGAAAGCGAGAAAGCGAGAGCGCGGAGAAACGGGAGAAACGGGGGAGAACTGAACTAAACCTTGCGGAAATTGTGGAGAGCTTCATGTCAATTTTGTCATACTGGAGGTGCATTGAGGTGGGACGGGTAGCTAGTTAAGGGGTGGGGGGATGTACATGGGTAAAACAGAGGTGTTTGGGGGGCTCTGGGTGAAATGAATGTACATGATTGTATGGATGAAGTTGTTTAAGCCTATAATATAGGGACTGGTTTGTCTTATTGGTTTCCTAACACCCAACGTCAGCAATATTCAGGCTATACATGTAATAACGTGCACGGATCCCAAGACTAACCTCTGGCATTTTTACGCTCTAAGGAGGGACAGAGCGAGTAGCCTATAGTATGAACAGAATACGACGAACCATGACTTTTTCCTCAGTCATACACATTATAATGTACTGACATGGAGATTGTGTTGTTGTTTTTTTGCTTAGGATATAACGCCAGAATAATAACAGGCTACTTTTGTGTTTATTTTGCATATTGGTCACAACACTAGAGTCTGACAATTTTGCATGTTGTCACACAGAGACAATGCGGGGATACCATGACTCCAGTTTCAGCTGGTCACAGTATAGAGACAGGAACCCAACCAGTAAGGGACGAAATTGGACATTTTTACCGATCATGTTTTTGGAACTAGGGCCCTTCCGGACATGGAAATAAGGAAATGAGATAGATAGATATATAGATAGATAGATAGATAGAGACGGAGGTAGATATATAGATAAATAGAAATATAGATAGATAGATAGATAGATAGTTAGATAGATAGATAGATAGATAGATAGATAGATAGATAGATAGATAGATAGATAGATAGATAGATAGATAGATAGATAGATAGATAGATAGATAAATAGAAATATAGATGGATAGATAGATAAAAGAGAGAGATTTCGAAAACTATGTTGGTTCCAACCCATTCGTACATTTTTTTAAGGGGCATTACAAAACACAACAATGTAGTTTATTCGTAAAAGTTAGTAGCAAATAAAAATTAGATAAAAAACGTGTTCTCCAAATATATTGATGTTTTTTTTTTTATTAACTTTGAATGCCTACTGATAAGGAAATTTTCTAGTGGTAGTGTAATTTAAAAAAACCCAGCAACAACAACAACAGCAACAACAAGAGCAACAGCAACAACAACAGCAACAACAACAACAACAAAAAACAAAAAAACAACAACAGCAACATCAACAATGACAGCAGCAACAGCAACAACAGGAATCTATAGATAATAAATAGAAATCTTCATTTCGAAATCTTGCGAGTGGACAAGACGCAGACCGGTAAACCTAGTATTCGATGATACTTTTTGACAGCTGTAGGCGGAGCCAAAGGAGGGCGGAGTCTAAAATCGGACAAGCATCCCCTGAGCGAATCGCATTCACAGCACACAGACGGTTCGGTTCGCGCTGAGCGACAGTAGGCGGGGTTTATGTGTGGTTGGCGACAAATCTCTCTCCACTTCTCTCTATCTCTTTCTTTATACCTTTCTACCCCCCGTCTTTCCATCTCTCCATATTATCTTTTCTTCTCTATTTTCTCGTCCGCCTTCCTTTCAGTCTCTCCGTTTTTATCTCAAGATTCGAACTTTGGAGCTCCGGCCCAAATTATTCCAAAGCACTAGTGGCTAAGCTACGTGAAATTGTCAGACGTTAGCCTTGGGAACCGTTCACAATAATAGTCTTTAGATATGTTTATGGCGTTGGAGGTTTAGCAACACGGTTTTGGCTAAGTTGTCTGGCGTCGCTGTTACTGTTGCAACCAAGGTCTTGTTTGTACCATTATGTATTACATGTACAACTATGACGATCTGAATTGTTGTTGTTGTTGAGTTGGTTTAACGCGTCCAACATCAGCACTATATAGGATTTATTGTAAACGGGCCCCAAGACTAACATCTGATAATTGTAGGTGCTACCACACACGAGACAGAGCGGGTATACCATGTTTCCTGTCTCAGCCTGTCACATTAAACTGACACCGACCCAACCAGTAGGGAGCGCAATCGCCAGGGCTCGAACCCGGGCCTTTTGCTTCGCGCCCCTGAGGCTATCTGAAACTGTCTCTGGTATCCTCGAGCCATTTACATGTATCAAGATCTAGGGTGGAATGCACAAACAAGACGTAGCTTACGTCTCGTCGTAGCAATATAAAAGAAGAAGGCTTACGGCAAGACGTAAGATACGCCGTGTTTGTGCATTATACCCCTACCTTGTATTACATGTATAGCCATGTAAACGTAATTGGCTGTCGTTTTCTTGTAGCTTCAACTGGAGAAATTTTCGCAAAGATGAGCGGTTATTGTCTTTCTTTAGGATATTCTATGTACCGCTATTTTACAATACATGCTTGTACATGCATTGTGACTGTTAATCATCATGATTGACTATATAGTAGTTCGTTTTCGACATTTAATTCCCCCCCCCCCTTGTCTGTCCAAGTTTTTACCAATAAGAAAACACAATTGCTTCTAGTCGCTTTCCCATTTATAATCAGAGACGGCTGAAATTTGGTCTTGGAGCTTTTTTCAGTCCAAAGTTGTTTGGTGCCTTGTAATAATTTTTTATTTCTTGTGTTATTTTGAGTCTCTTTACTGTAACCGTGCAGTAGTTTTATAGTAAAAATATGGTAAGAATGTTATTTTTTAGTGGATCGTATCTAAAAAAAAATTACGAGGCTGAAAATATACCGTGGAAGACATTGTTAAGAAATTCCGTTCTAACTGACTGTGAAGTTGAAGTTTACAACGAACTAAAAAGAAAGGAAAAAAAAACCCAAGAACGTAACAAAACAAAACTGTATATAGAGCACTTATAAATGTTACGTATACAACCATGAATCATGATATTGTTTTGTAATGCTAGACTCTCACCATGGCCATAATAGTGGCACTGTTATCAGCATAACGCATACACTAAGAAGAAAGTGGGGGCTTTAAAATTAGAAGCCGTAGAAATGGTGAAAGAAAATGTGAGATACCAAGGAGGAACATACTGTTCAAAACGTAGGAGTAAAACAAAAATTAACCTTCAGACTTTAAGACAAAAATTCCCTCCGCCTATACCGGACACCACTATACACCGTGCACCGCTTATTAGCTTTTGAAACCTCTGACATTTATTTTAAAGTGATATATCGTAGAAACAATCAGGCTTTTTGAAAACTTGCAATTTGTATTTTACACCAATACCTCTAAGAACTCATACTTACAAGTATTTGAAAACCTGCAACTATTTTTTACAGTGATATATAGAAGAACCAATAAGGCTTTTTGAAAACTAGCAAAAAGTAGTTTACTACAGTACCTCTAAGAACCAATGCCTACAAGTATTTGAAAACTTGCAAGTATTGGTTTACAGTGTTATACAGTGGAAACAATTCTAACGGGCTTTTGAAAACTTGCAACTTGTGTTTTACAGCAATACATGTACCTCTAAGAGTCAATACATACAAACTTTTAAAAACCTGCAGCTATTGTTTTACTGCGTTATATAGAAGAACCACCAATATTAATTTTACAGACTGCTGGTTTCAAGAGGATTAAAATAAGAAGGAAAATAGCAAGAAAAAGGAAAGAAGCAGAAGGGTTGACAGGAGCAAAGAAGAATACTGAAGAAGAGGGTGGACATAACTAGGGTAAAGGTCTTCAATTCTGGATATTTCATAATATTTATGATTTTTTAACAAAGGCTCATACATGAACAACTATATTTCTCAACGTCTATGAAATGCTACCAAACCACACCAAACGAAGCTTATTAATATTAGGCATTCTCATGGGGAAGTAATGCTTTGCACGTTGCCACTCTAACGTGAAATGAGCCCTATAAATCGGCCCTGCTTAAAGTTGTTACCCGTGCACCATGATAACCTCCTCATCTTTGATAGGAGAGTGTACAAATCTTCATGGTCGCTGCATTATAAACACTGCAATGCTCTGCTCCGTATCGAAATTGATGTCAATAAACAACAAAACCCTCAGTTTCATTAGCCGATCCTGTAATTAAGACATCTCATCCAAACAGCGTGAAGTTTTCTTGACGAACTCTTGATGTTTAAGTTTGTTTGCGTGTCAAGTCTGCACGCGGACGTTTGCCCCAAGGCTATGGAGTCTTGGCCACAAAAAAACCCACAAGAAGTTTAGAAGTGGGGAAGAGTTAGTAGACGTTTTGTTATAATCGGAACACTTAGCGAAAACGGAGAGGGTAGTTAAGGCAGTATGTACCTGCATCTAATCATAACTCTACCCTAGACTTAAGGAGCCAATGAGCGTTCAGAAAGCCCGATGCCTAATGGGTATGATTATGTCATTCATTAACGTCGCATGGATCGCAAATCTTCTTACTATCTCTCTCTCTTTCTCTCTCTCTCTCTCTCTCTCTCTCTCTCTCTCTCCATTTTCACTCTCTCTCTCTTTCTCTCTCTCTCTCTCTCTCTCTCTCTCTCTATCTCTCTCTCTCCATCTCTATTTCTCTTTCTCCTTCTTAACTTAAAGTCTCATTATTATACTCTCAATGGAGATCTTATACAGCGCTTATCTAGAATGGGTGCTTATCGACAGGCCAATGGGTGCGAACTTAAAATTACCCTGTTTGAACACTGAATTGCACAAAAATTAATTATAACACTTGTGTATTGCTTAAAACTTCGTCTTAAAAACCACGACCGACAGGTTGGTGGAAATTGGAATTATGGACGCCCTATAGGTCAGCTCAGTGGGTAGAACTTTGGAATAGTGATAAGGAAGAGTTTCGAAATTGAGATGTTTTTCCCAAGTTTATTATAGAATTCTTTCGGAAACTTTGGGAACATAAAACTGATTAAAGAGTGCATGAAGTGTCTGACCAAAAGGAGAACTACTATTTTTACGAATTCGATTTAGAGATTTTGTCTAGGGGTGATCATATAGGGTGCCGATTCCCAACGCTATTGTCTGTAAATATTAATAATTATTACGTACTGACACATAGAGATATATCGTAGATATCAGCAATCCATGTACATTGGTCTCTTGACTTCCGTGTTAGGCGGTACCGTTATGGTGTCAACGTCAAACTCACTAGGGGCCGGAACAACCTGATTGGTATTCAAATTCCACAATTTCAGTGCTTTTGATTGGGCGTTAAAACAACCAACTAACTAACCAGTCGACAGTGCTCTTTGACAATAATTATTTATATTTGATTATCTTTTTAACAAACATGTCACAGTACAACATTATTTTTTCTCAGATTTGAAACATTTTTTATTGCTTAGGCTGTTGTTCAATGGTTAAAGCACAGTTTAGATACTAACATAAATTTGATCTAGATGTATAATTTATTATATCGTTCATGGGCAATGGATAAGTTCTGAAATGATTGCATTGGTTGGATATGTTTTGAGCGATGTAATATAGCTTAAAATGATAAAGACCGATGTGTATGTCTACGCCTATTTCATCTGTATTTATGTCCCTTTCTCTATTTCCTAGGATCCTATCTCTAACTATATGTCTGCCTATCTGCCTTTATTCCTCTCTCCATATGTCTCTCTCCATCTCTCTCTCTCTCTCTCTCTCTCTCTCTCTCTCTCTCTCTCTCTTTCTCGTTTTCTCCCTCTCCCTGCCCATTCTAACCCTTAAAGTGAACAAAGTGAACTAACAGAGATACTGTTATAACATTCTTTCAGTTGGTGGTACAAAAATCGTTATTCCATCTTTTAAGCGCGACACGATATTTTGATTTAAAAATCGATGTAGTCTTTTTTAAAAAATCAACCGAGAAAATAGTTTCACGAAGTGTTTTCCGGCTGTGAGCACACATAAAAGTTAACCGAAGGGCAGATAATGCACAGATCAAGTTGATGTTTATCTGGGCAGGAAATAGAGTTCTCGCCGGTATTTTTTTTTTTTGCTTTCGCAACCCAGTAGCTAGTTTTGTCGCAAGAACCGTAACACCATTAAATTCACGCTGCGCAAACCCTGGTTTTGTTATCGCTGATGGAGCCTTGTTTCCCAGCTCTTGCACCAGAGAATCGTTTTCAGCCTTGTTTAGCAAAACACGGGCAATAAAGAGGCCGGGAATGTAACACCTCATTTCGCCCTTTCAAATGATACACTTTCACCTCTGTTATTAAAACAATATGGCATCTCTCATCTCCCGAGTCATACACTCCTGAAGCCTATTCTATGACTTGCCCACAAGCAGTATCGTATACAGGGCTCTCTTCTTTAGTCTCAGAATGCGCAAGCCTGTATTTTGTCCTCTCTTTTTTTATTTTCAAAAAGATCTGAAGAAAAAATAATTTTTACCCAGCGTTCATGGATCATCAACCAAAGAATCCCGAAGTATGAGCGCATCTCGGCCCATTAAATGGTATGTTGGGTTACTCGAGGCGAAAACAACGCTGAAAGAAACGGAAAACTGGAAATTAAAAGTTTGTGTATAGTCTTAATGATGAAAACTGCAATACTGTGCTTGCCTCATTGTTTTGTTCTGCAGGGAAAAATGCGATCATTGATTAACACGAGGAACAAATGTGGAACCGGGGTTGTTTTCTTCGGACAAAAACTCGTTTCTCCCATAAATTTTCAAATTAATAAGACGCATCGCTGGTTAATTGCTGAATTGGGGATTAGATCTACAATAGATTTTCAAGCATAATGAGCTCCAGAAGCAGTTTGTTTTCTTCACATCAAACAGGTGCGGATGGTTCAAAAACGGATATGAGCAATAGTAATAGAGAAACAATGAAAATGGCAGCCAACACAAAGAGAGGACTCAAAATGAGCCGAGCTTGTCAACAGTGAATTCTATAGAAGTTTAGATTTATAGCGTCATGTAGTAACCGTGATGTTACGTATTGAATAGATGAGGGCGCAATCCAAAAGTTGAACCAGTGCAAACATCATGATCTATTATCTGGGATCTCGATATTTATCATTTTCTCATTGCCTTGATTTATTGAATACGTGTCTTTCCTTTCTAGTGCTGTTTTTCTTCCTTGTGTATGAGCCGTTTGATTTTCCATATTTGTCTATCTTGTACTTTTGATCGCCATTTCTCACAGTCTGTTGTTTTAGCTGGAATCCAGTTGTTGTTAGACAAGACAGATTTTTGTGATACGACATTTTTTATCCACCAAGAATATAGGGTCAACTCCAAGGCGTCAAAAAATAGAAGTCACCAAATTAAAATAAGTGAAAAGATTTTTGCTTACCAAGGGTAAAAGTGTAAAATACTTTTTTTTATTCTAAGCATACGGAGCCATTGGCTTATTTCTGCTGAGATATCGTCAGACTTATTTCCCTGAATTGATCTGCGATCGGAAAACTCCTTACCATAAAGGCCATGTGTTTCTTTGTTTTGGTGCTTAGCGTCCAACGTAGGTAATACATAGGTTAAATTGTGGACGGGCACCAAGGCTAACGTTTTAAAATTTTACGTGCTGTCAGGTAGAGACAATGTGAGATAGGACAGAGTAATACTTAGAGAGTATTTTTCAGCCCACACGATCAGCCTACACTGCAAAAATGTGAACTGTCCTATCTATGTGTGTACTATTTTGGGCTATTTAAAAAATTTCATAAATGATCGCTCATTGTATATCTATTGCGTCCCTCTACTGTTGCTTAATACAAGTTGCGCAGCGCGATGCGAAGATGTTCAAAATATATTGCTGCGAGTTTATGAATATTTCGTGACTGCCTAGACACCTTGATTAACTCCCATATCTTTGTTTGCAGACATGTCTATTTATAGAAATAAGATTAATCATGATCATGATTGTTTATCAGTATTTTTTTTATTTATTAATTTTTGTTTGTTTTTCGAATAAGTGTGTACTGAGATGATTATTCTGCTTTTTATCCCCGCATTCTAAAAACTGTGCTATCTAACTCTCTCATTGTTATCCCAACCATCCACTCGTACTCTAGATAAATTTGCACCAACAATGATTGGAACGGAAATTCCGCTCTGATTCCCCCTAATTATGTTGCAAAGTTGTGTGGATGGTGTGCAAAACTCTACAATATGGTGAGTTTCATGGCGCCGATTTTTTTCCTGAGGAAATCAATACAGAAACGGATTTACTAATACTAGCTGAGATTTGAGCTTTCCACTCTACAGCATATTTTTTTTTATTTTCATGCTTTTAATATGAAGATTTCCCATAAATTTCAAAACAAAATGTTGCCTTAAAAGTGTTTTCAAATGATTGCAAGTCTCACTTGTCTTTGTGTGTATGTTATAAGGCAGTTTAATGATAAATTCAAAGTTTTCCTAATAATATTTAATGAAGAAATTGAATAGCACAACCTACGACTCCGAATCTCAAACGTTTTAGGTGGTTTGTTTTTACAGGATTTGCGACCAAAACCAAGATAACGTATGATAAAATCACCTCCCTTAGGCATGGGGTTCTCTGATCACCGATTGGCTGTGTAAGTCCAGAGTAGAGCTGTGATTGGACACCGGTAAAGATAACCTTACATTATCGTCTCCGTTTTCGCTAAGTGCCCCCTATTTCGCAAGGCTTTTTTATCATTACTCTGAATGGGAGAGATAGAGATCCCACCATTACCTAAACTTATTGGCCTGTCGCTGAAAATGCGTACTATTTGGACAGGTAAAAAAAAAAAACTCAGGAAGAAAATCGTTTCTGACAGGATTAAAATCGATTAATCTGGAAGATAAACAAAACACCAATAATCACAATCATACCCTATAAGCAGCTGAATTTTAAAAAATCATCGTCGACATCTTCACCTATTACGGAAATAAATCATCTAATAAACTAAACACACACAGAAATGTACAAAAACAATCACGCGAAGACTCTTTTTCCAAATAACCGATGTACATAAACAATCATGCGAACACTCTTTTCCAAATAACCGAACGATCTATTATTAATTTTCTCCCCGTGGGTTGCGGCAAGTTAGTTATCGGGTAGTTAACTAGTTATTGTGTTGAAGAGAGTGCTAAGTTAATGACCCGTTCTTCAGATCTTTTGTCGGAAGATAGAACCCCACTTTGATCCGAGACTCGCCTCGTAGCATCTCCTCTAAAACGGAGCATACATCGCTGGGGTGACCGGGAGATCTTCGCGCTCCCAGCAGACCTAGCGCCATTCCAGACATCACGACAAAATCGGCAATTTCCGGTGTCGCAGCCCGCGGGGCGTCCATTGTGGCAGCAGAAGTGGCGCGGCTTTTACGCGGGGGTTTGTCCTGGCCGCGACTCTGTCTTCCTCTGTCTTGCTCTGTCTTGCTCTGTCTTGCCCTGTCTTCCTCTGTCTTGCTCAGTCTTCCTCTGTCTTGCTCTGTCTAGCTCTGTCCTGCTAAGTCCTGCTCCGCCGTGCCAGAAGCCCAGCAGACGTGTGGAAAGTCACGGTGCCGCTGGAAGGCTGGCTTGTTCCGTGGTGAGCTGCGACCGTCGCACGTGCGTCAGTGATAGGCGCGTGGGGTAGGGGTGAGTGAATGTGAATGAATGTGTAAAGGGGAGGGGGGGAGGGTATAGGGGTCGGGGAGGTGGTTTTGAGAGGTAGGGATGAGTGAGAGGGGGGGGGGGGGAAAAAGAAGGG
>RQTK01000661.1:208943-221443 GCA_003991915.1 Elysia chlorotica
GGGAGAGAGAGAGAGAGAGAGAGAGAGAGAGAGAGACAGACAGAGACAGAGACAGAGAGAGACAGAGATAGTCGGGTAGAGGATGAGGGGTGGGGGCCGGGGAGGCATTAAGAAAAAGGGGATAGGAACTGGGAAAGAGGTAAATCTTTGAATTTTAGCTGTGGAAGAGAACAAAATAATCATGAAGTTTTGGGGGCGTGGCCGAACCTAGTGACGTCTTGTTGAATCTGGCCAAACGGCTAGCGATGGTTGATATTGGCGATTCCACCCCTCATTCAGCGAGAGCAGGGCCCAAATCGTGCCCTTCTTCTTACAAAGTCACGTCCCCAAACGAGCAATCCCCGTTTGGCTTCTTTGCGAAGGGCGGTAACCCTGGACACAAAATTAACGCTGTTGCCGTCCCTTTGCTCCTCTCACGCTATCCACAGTTGTCTTTCCGTTGATTGTATAATCTACCTGGCCCTCTTTGTTAAATTTATCTCGCTCTCCCTCTCTCCCTCTCTCTCTCTCTCTCTCTCTCTCTCTCTCTCTCTCTCTCTCTCTCTCTCTCTCTCTCTCTTTTAAGTATGGGAAGGTTGGCGTTAATAATAATTGGTACAGCGTTCATCACGCATCCAGGAAGCAGGGGGTCAAAAGTAACAAATCGAAACCCACTGGTCGAAATCCACGGTAAGGCAAATTCGTATGACTGATCCTGCGAGTTCGTTTGGTGTAGGTTTAATGCGTAGTATAATGTGAGCGGCTTAGACAGGAGTCATGGTATCCTCGCACTGTCTCCTATGTGGCATCTTGCGACCCATCTGCGTATAGGACCATCCTTGGAAACAGGAGATGTAAAACATCTTTTATATCTGTGAAGGGGATGCCTATTTCGGAAATCAAAAACATGTAGCTAATTGAAAAATTATGCCAAGATCGAGATCCTAAATAATATCTTATATCCGAGAAATGCTATAGCACTATTTTAATGACCACCAACCTTCTTGCAATTACCCCTCCCATCCTCTCCCACCCCACCCCTAAAACACAACCACCACCACCACCACAACAACAACAACAACAGCAACAGCAACAATAACAACAACAACAACAACAACAACAACAACAACAACAGCAACAACAACAATATCATCATGAACAACAACAACAATAACAACAACAGAAATAAACAACAAAGAACAAATAAACATACACACAAAGAGAATAACAATAACAACAGATATGGAAATCAAAAGAACAACAGTACAAATAAATAATACAAAAAACCCTGTTTAAACCCTTAAAATGAGTCCATATGGAGGGGATACACACGCACTGATTTCTGGACGCCTCTGGAGAAGTCCACAGTGCAATAGAGAACATTGACTCCTCGATAATCTCTTACGCGTGAAATAAACCGCCCAATGCTACCTTAAAACAGAATAACACGATACACAATAGTCTTTGATACACTGCTTCTCTGCTAATGATGAGAAAAGCCGTTTTGTTTTTTTGTTTTTTTGTTTTTAGTTTGAGCGGTTTTCAAAACCTCACTATCGCTCTTGATCGAGAGTTCTTGTATCCATATGTGTTGCTTTCATTGGAAGTTCTTTATGGGAGCAAATATGCCATCTCTTGATTTATCGTCTCTTAGAGTCTAGATTTCCTACGATGAAACTGTGTGACGAGTTTTTTGTTTTGTTTTGTTGTTGTTTTTTCCTTCTAGACTTCACTAGTTCTTTAAAACCTCGACGCCCGTGTTTTCCTTGCTATTGGAGTTTGTCAGATGTAGAGATCCCTCTTTCTTTGTTGACAAATTAATCTGTTTTCGATTGGGTCGCGCCTCCTGTCGCAAAGTGTGGATCATTGAGTTCACTCGAGTGTGAGACTGTGAGTGAGGTAACATCCACATCATCAAAACACAATGTAATAATTAGTTTGGGTAAACTGGTCTTGCCGTTTCCGCCTAACTTCATAATTTTGTTGTTTATTATTAAAGGTGTCCTCTATGCCTTTTTTGCAGCCTTATTTTTTACTTCAATAGATTGATGCTAAAATATTTGGAAAATGCATTCATGGCAAGGTGGTAGGAAGGTAAAAACAAAAACAAAACAAAAAACATTGGAAGCGAGAAAAGTTCTACCCTGGGATGAAGGTTATTACAGGTAACAGGATCAAAGAAAACAATGACAATATGGCATGAATACGTTAACTACAACTTAGCTCACTTTAACCCCTTTTTGTTTACCCCTCCCCCTTTCCCTGTCGTCCCCCTCCAAACTGGGTTGGCAGCGAGCGAACTCAGTGGGTAGAGAGCACGGAGCTTCTAACCTGGAGATGGCACGTTCAAACACTAATCAGCCGTCGTTGTTCCCTATTAGTTAAATCGAATTCAGTACGGAAATGTCTACCAATAGCCAAACCAGAAGCATTTAAATATACGTGAGGCAACTTGGGTAAATCAGCCACAAGTCTTGAAAATTGACGTTTGGAGTTGCTTGTGGTGTTTTCAAGAGCATCAAATGCATAATGAGAGGCTAAAAAATAATATATCAAGACTGGAACCGGAGATATTCACAGTCTATCGATAGCCAAACCAGAAGCATTTTATACGTGAGGCAACCTGGGTGAATCAGCCGTAAGTCGGAAATATGACGTTTAGGGTTGTTCTTGGTGTTTTAAAAAGCATCATTTGTACATTGAGAGGCTGAAAAATATTTCAAGACTTGAACCGGAGATATTCAGCTCAAATTGAAAATGAAAAAGGTCAAAATATATTAATTTCAAATGTTTAGAGGGCTCTTACTAAAAACCTATATTATCCTGAATTGGCCTGACTCCCCATGGTTATTTAGAGACATTCATCTGCTCAATTATACATTATACATTGTATTCCTTGCATGCTGGGAAAATAATCGGAAAATAATCAGGCTGTGGTTTACAATGAAATCCCACTCGAGGGATTGATATGGAGGAGTTCGTTCGTGTAACTATAGACTTTCACAAAGACCCATGGGGTCGCTAATCACAGCATACTGCGCAAAACTTTGCTGATACTTTGTACTTTGAGTTTGAAATAAACATCTGTTCATATCAGGGATTAGAGGGAATATATATGCGTGTGTGAATGTGCGAGTGTGTATGTGTTGCCATTACACATAAATATAAAGAGAAGGTTTAGCTTGGCTGTGTCATACATTCACCGTTATCCCATTCACCTGTCCCTCTCTCTTTGTCTGTCTGTCTGTCTGTCTGTCTGTATGTATGTCTGTCTGTCTGTCTGTCTGTCTGTCTGTCTGTCTGTCTGTCTGTCTGTCTCTCTGTCTCTCTCTCTCTCTCTGTCTCTCTCTCTCTCTCTCTCTCTCTCTCTCTCTCACTAATTTTTTAATCTATCTTTACCTCCCTCAACTCTCCCTGTTTCTAACTCTTTCGAACGTGTTCCTGCATCCTTCCTTTCTGAATTACTCTCGATATCTCAATCTCTCTATGCCCCACGACTGTATCGGCTCACTTTCTCTTTCTTTTCCTTGCGCCATTCTCCTTCTCTCACTCACCCCCCCCCCAAAAAAAAACCGAAAAAAAGGATCTGTTTGTGTGTTACGGTTTCTCCTCCTCGTACCCATACCTCTCTCGGCTTTAGTCCGTCTGTATATCTAAATATATCTTATTCTCTCTCAGTCTCTCCATATATCTGTCTATCTATCTATCTATCAAGCTAGCTAACTATGTGTCTATTTTAGTATTATATGTACCTATCTTTTCGCATTTCTATCCATCTATTATTCTATCTATCTATCCATTTATCTATCTATCGATTCATCTATCTACCCATCTATCTATCTATCTATCTATCTATCTATCTATCTATCTATCTATCTATCTATCTATCTATCTATCCATCTATCTATCTATCTATATATATATATCTATATATCTATCCATATATCTATCTATCTATCTATCTATCCATCTATCTATCCCTCCCATCTCTCTTTCTCCCTTGTTCTCCATCACATCACCTCTCTTTATCTCTCTCTACTTCCCCCTCTTCACACGTCCTCTCCCACCAACAAACCTTCACAACAAAAGTATCATTTAATTATTATTTTGTATCAAATGCCTTCCCCCCACTGATTTCAAAAGGCTGGAAAGAGCCAGTGCCTCACCGTTCTAATAAGAGCGAAAGCAACGCGACTTTATTAGGAGCCACCCATCCGTTTCACCCGCAAGATCGGAGAGAGAGAGAGAGAGAGAGAGAGAGAGAGAGAGAGAGAGAGAGAGAGAGAGAGAGAGAGAGAGACCCAGCGGGAGGCCAAACCGGCGGGTACAGCTGGCCTCACTCCGTCAAGCGGGACGAATTGGCTCAAGAGGTAGAGCTTCTGTGTCCTAATCGGAAGATCCCCGGTTCAAAACCCTTGAACCGTAAAAAATGTATTTGTCCGATTTCATCCATTACTGGTTGGGTCGGTCTAAGTATTATGTGACCGGTTACGACTGGAGTCCAGGAATCCCCATACTGTCTCGTATGTGGCAGCACATAAACTTGTCAGACGTTAGTCTTGGGGTCCGTCCATAATATAGCTTATACAGTGTTGAGTTTGGACGCTGTAGGCCTACGAGTTGGGAGTTCTAAATCATAGCTCTCTTTTGCTGCTACTGTTTTGGTTTGGGGCGGTGAGATCACTCATTAGGTAGGTCTAGAGCACAGCGGTTTTCAGATTTTCGTATTTCGACTCACTTGTTATATGGTTGCGTAAGTTAAATTGGTTGTTTAGCGTCCAACGGCAGCGTTATACAGTCTTTGTTGTAGACGGGTCCCAATACTAACGCCCTCACTGCTTTCCTTGGTATATTTTTAATGTGACCGTAGAATCATGTCATTTTTTAATCAAAATTATGTCAAGTTATGCCAAGAAAGGCTAATTAAGGTTCACCGCGAGCACAGAGCTGGGACTGAGGGTCTTATCTCCACTCTTAGGAGCGTCCTGTCTGTTTAATGACCAACGCGTTGATTAACCTATCTAGTCTCTAAACAGAGTATCTCTGGATACAGCACATTAAAAGTTGTCAGCTTTTATAGGCTTTGCCATTATCTACAACAATAACCGATAACACAATTACGCCCTAAGGCATGGGCTTTCCCGATTGCTCATTGGCTCAGTAAGTATGGGATAGGGCTATGATTTGAGAGCATTAACGTCTCCTTTACCTATCGTCTTCATTTTCGCTATAGGCCCGGTGTCGGAAGGCCTCTGTTGCCACAAGTGGTGGGGAAGAACATCGGCTTCCAACGCAAAAGGTCTGGATTCGAGCCTTGGCGATTTTGCTCCCTACTGGTTGGGTCAGTGTCAGTTTAGTGTGATCTGTTGAGACAGGTATCATGGCATCCCCGCCCTGTCTCGTGCGTGGCAGCACATGAAATTGTCAGACTTCAGTCTTAGGGCTCGTACACAATATAGCCTATATAGTGCTGATGTTGGACGTTAAACCAACTCAACTCAATTACACAAGTGATTCCCCTTGGCTTCCTATGAGATGGTTAGCTCAAATAGAGCTTCTTTCCTGCGGAAAATACAGTTCTCCCTCTATCCGGGATTTGAGGTCTCCTAGGTTTCCCTGAAGAATCCTACACGGCGGGAAAATACAATGCTTTAATTTCAAGTTAAATCAAGCAGGGTAAGGTGATCATTAATTTGGTAACGTGATTAACATAAGATCCCCACTGATTCAATATAATTATCAAAAACATCGTAAATACGTAGACAAATCTCTTACGCGTCCTAACGTGTTAGTCCTGGAGCCGTAAGTACAAAGTTGTGGTAAGGTTACGACTCGTCTTAAGATATTTAAATGATGAGGCTTACGACGAGACTACTGTCTGCTCTACATAACGAATTTGTATAACTTTCTATGGCATTTCTCGTTTACAAAATACGTAAACTTATTATTATAGTCAGATAGAATATTACTCAACTGAGAGTGTCTATCTGGTATCTAATGGGTGTGACAATCTGAAATTAATTTGTATCCAAAGAAAAGACAAATCCAAGAGAAGTACAAGTCCTTATTCATGATATTTTATTTGCAACCATAAATTATGACATCTAAATTTTGGTGATGACAAACGTCACTTTGTAATAATTGCAGGTGATCATTGTCAACTTTTCTCATTCCCACTCAAAATCATTTTGAAAAAAAAGTATACAAAAACGTCTCCACCCCCCTCCCCTCCCCCCAACCTCATCCTTTGATTTCGAAGTCACGAGGACAACAACAATTACCAAAACATATGGGTGTGATGACTATCGAGTTGCGACCTAGTTGGCGTTCGATTAAAGGCTATCATGAATAAAACAAGAAGGGCGACATGACAAGTAATGGTTCTAGATTGTGCGAAGTACTTCGGATCTCTTCGATGGCAAGTAAAAACCACCGGGCTGTCAAATCTAGACGGAGGGTTGGGCGAGAGACGCAGCCACCCTATGCTTTCTGATTGGCCAGACTTGGGAATGAGAACGAGGCAGAGCGGTTCATTTCCGCCTTGAAATGGCGACTTCCGTCTCGGCAGCCCCCGGCGATGCTGCGCGCAGACAGGAAATGGGCGAGTCCATCCGCGTCTGTGTCGGACAGAGTTCTTGCCCTTGCTGACTCTGTCAAGAGTTGTAGCTCTTGCTGATTCTCCTGTCAAGAGTTCTCTACATCGGCTCACTCGCTGCTAGCGGCGTCTTTTCCGTGGTTAGATTTAGTCTGGAGTCCAGACAGAAGAAGTGAAGAAGATGTTAGATGGGTTTGTGTACGTTTTTGTTTTTGTTTTTGTTTTTTTCTTTTTAATTTGGTAGACAAGGTGTTCATGAAAACACGAACTTATTTTTGTAAATATAAAATCATTCCTGAGCATCGCTTGCAACAAATCGAGAAAAGTAAAGTCGTGTTTGCATTATACAATACATGTGTAATTATTCTAGATTCAAGAATCACAAAATTCATTTATTGTCCTTTAAAATGTACTTCTCTTTGTCTTAAACAGCAAAACTCCTCACAAACGATGACAACTCGCATAGCATACAAATGTAAAAAAAAAGTACACAGCGAGACATTATTACACTTATATTTATCCCTGTTTTATTATATCTTTTTCTCATCTCCTTGTCTTTCTCTTCTCCGTCTCTGTCTGTCTCTGTCTCTGCGTGTCTACCTGTATCTCAATCTCTCATATTCTTGATCACATGTACACACATGCCCGTAAACATATAACCATTATACACAGCAATTACCTTTCCTGGACAAAAATGAGAATCAATATGTTACCAAAGCGGCATAAAAGACTTTGAGAGAGAGAGGTGGGGGGTCCGAGGGAAGAGGCCAAATAATTATACACAGTCATGTATTATACTAAGCATTTCTAGCCAATCAAATCAAAATTGTCAATGTTTGTACCGTAGAGATCATTGAAAAAAGCATAATCTTTTTAGCCGTTAGCCATAGCATTTCCACAACACTTCACGGAGAACCTTTTTGTGGTAAATTTAGTGACTGTATAATGAGATGCAAGGGATTGTTACGTAGTATTGACCAATAGAAAGCGCCTTCATAACAGCTGTGTTAAATGTTGGTCCACGGCGGTTTTAGTCATGGCGTTTGTGTTGAGAGTTGATTCTTAGTACCCATTGTCAACAACTAAGCCTTTTGGTGGACGAGCGCCAAGATTAACTTCTGACAGTTTTATGTGCTGTCACACGGAGGCAGAGCGGAGATACCAGCCCAGGATTTCGGTTTCGGTGAATCATATACTACATAGTATTGGCACTAAAGCTATCATTTATGGTCAATCAATAGACGATCTGATTAAAGTTACAGTCTATCGTGAAAATAATTAACATTTAAAATTTGAAGACGAAAACGTTAACCCTGGAATAAGTGTACTGCAATACGGGTGATATATACACTAGACTCTCTCTCAATACTCAGTTGGCATTTGCGAGTTGTTTATGCCCTTGTTCTTTATGGTGTCATTGTAAAAACAAAATCAACAAAAAACAACAAACAGAGTAGTCGTTCTTTATGTGTTATTATGTTTATTACTATATACGTGTTTCAGATAGCTTATGTCATTATAAATGCGTTTTGAAAAATCTAATCTATTCTTTGATCATTTTCTTTCCTCTAACTAAGATATGATACAAATTTAAAAGAGAGTGGTGTTAATTGGTTCATTCAATTTTAAAGTGTTATACTCAATCTATAATTTTAGAATAATGTTACACCTAAAGATGTGTGGTACCTTTGTGAATTCCTCATTTTCAATAATTGAAAAAAAAAGATACAGAGGCAATGCGCATTAATTATAAGGATTGGGGTTGTTGTTATTTTGCGTTTAGCAAAAAAAAAAAATAATATAAAGGAGAACATTAACAACACTAAATGGCGAAATTATTATAACAGTCACGGAGTGAAACTTACAAAACATGTTTCGCTATTAATTTCACATTGACTGGAGACTAAACGGTCCATTAAAAACAAGCAAGGGTCAAGATAGAGTCATGGTTCCCCCTTATAAGGTCGCCAGAAGAGCAATTTACTCCCAACACTAGCCAGTTTGCAACATTTCTATGAAGTTTTATTTGTATGCTAGACACGCCCTCTTTGAAACCTTGGAACTGAAGCGAGGTTTATTCTACAGATAAAGTTCCATATTTTGGGGGATTTGCCAGTTTTAATTTTCATGACACTGCTACATTGATCATTGCTACATCTAATGTACGAGACATGAAAGTCCGGAGAGACTTTGATATTTAAAAAAAAAGAGAAAAAAGAAAAACAAAACAAAAAACATTCGGTATTGTTGAGCTTAAAGTGCTAATTTGTGAAAATTTTAAGGTCCAGCATAATTATTTTAACTTTATTGCCTGCCAGTTTGATGTGCTTAAACCTTGTGCCCAAGGAAGCGTTTTGTTAATGCTGATAATATTTTCATAAATGGATCTACGAATCTCTTTGTATATAGAACGTGGAACTAACAAAGAGTTGCTCTAATTTGGAGAAGGCTTCACATATCCTGTGATTGTTTCTCAGGTAGACGTTTTTTTTTTTTTTTTTTTTTTTTTTTTTCATGCTCATTCTAAAGGAATAACACGGATGGGAGAAGGGTTTTGAAAGTTCGGCAGAGCAGTAGTTTTTCCTGTACGTTGGTCATAGTGCAATAGCTATGCTATTTCTCTCTCTCTCTCTTTTTCTCTCTCTCTCTCTCTCTCTCTCTCTCTCTCCCTCTCTCTCTATCTCTCTCCCTCTCTCTCTTTCTCTCTCTCACTCACTCTCACACTGTCTCCATGTTCTCTGCCTGTCTCCTTCTTGTCACCTTTCTCACTCCTCTCCCTCCCCTTCTCTCTCCCTCTTTCCTCCCCGCTCTCTTCTTATTTCTTTCCCCCTTGACCCCTCTTCTTCCTTTCTCTCATCTCTCTCCCTCTCTCACTCTAACCCCTCTCTATTCTCTACTATCCCCTCTACCACACCCTCTCCGTATCTCTCTCTCTCTCTCTCTCTCTCTCTCTCTCTCTCTCTCTCTCTGTCTTCCCCGCCCCTCTTCCCATTCCCAGAAAACTATCCACCTCCGCCCAAAGACGAACAGCATCTACCCAAACCGTGATGGTCAAGGGCTATGTACCGCCCCTCGCCAATTAACACTGATCCGCATCCGAGACCATAAAACGGAGAAGTATGAAGCATAAGGGATCAGAATATCATGAAAAAGTCCGGTTTTAACGCCCTTTCACTTTGTTCACATTAGCTTTAATTAATGTAGATCTAGACACCAAACAGCCGCTGCGCTATTCATGCGCGCGAACACCAGCCAGTCAAAAACGTCGGCGCAGGCGCATTAATCTAGCGAGGCGTGATACATTGCCCAGTTTTATGATCTTCCGCGCAAATATGATTTGTACGCCATTACAAGCATCATAACCTGTATTAAATTCGTATTTTATTCCGCATCTACGTTTTTAGAATTGTTATATATATTATTGTGTCTGTCTGCCTGCATGACTCATTGTCTCTCTGTCTCTGAGTCTTCCTGTCTTTTTTTCTGTCTGTCTCTATCTCTATCTCTCTATTTATCTATCTATCTATCTATCTGGGCTATCTATCTATCTATCTATCTATCTATCTATCTATCTATCTATCTATCTATCTATCTATCTATCGATCTATCTATCTATCTATCTAGAGGCAGGGGTCCTACGGGGTTTCAGACAAGGAGCTTGGTTTTTTAGTGGTTTTTTTTTTGTCTTTGGCGTCATTTTTGCAGTACCTTTTTTCTTTTCTGTGATCGCCAGTGTCCGTTTCAATCTCAAAAACGTTTTTGTTTTGTTTCCCATCGCTCTTAACATTATTTTCACTATAATATGATCTGCCATAACAATAATGATCTACGTTCTTTCCTGTCTCTAACTAAAAAACATGCCAATGCACAATAGATCCGTAAACTAGTGCCAAAAGGGCTATTTCACTGATATTTTCATGTAAGTAAAAAAATTCAACTGTTTCTTGATAAGATTAAAAAAAAAGTAAGAGTATGCATGTACTGATCAAGCTAAGAAAGTCCAACTTCTTACATAGTATATAATATTATCCCTATTGCGCCTTTTCTTATTGCGTCCCATATAGATCTGGGGGGGGGGGGTAAAAGAATGTCAAAAAGAATGTCCAATTAAATCAAGAAATTTGAAACTGGTTATAGTGGAAATGTATCTATTTCAGTATCTCGTGGGGAGGGGGGGGAGGGAGGCAGATTTGTATATCTATACTTGCTGAATTTAAAAAAAAACCAAGTTACCGTTTGAAAACCCCAGAGCTTTAAAAATTAACAGAACGCGTAAAGTGTCGGATGATTTAATTTGGTTGCGGTAAAAAATCAAAACACCTCCAGATTAAGTGCCGATGTAGATGGGGTTTTTTTTTTTCGCCTAATGCTACTTTATGGAAATAGTTGTGACACAATGCATCAAAGAAGCCTATGTGGTTATTGTGGCCAAGAGATGAAGAAAACAGGGTAAGTGTTAGAACATTAGGGGGGGATAACTCTAAAGCTTTAAAATAATTATTGTGACTAAGAAGTTCACGCCTGGCGATGAATAGGAAAACTATGACGGGAAAGCGGAAACTCCGGAAAGAAAGAAAAAGAAGCTGAAAAACCAGACATGAAAAGGTTAACATTAACATCCGTACATTAACAAATCAGGGGTATAGATATGAAGAACAGCATCAAATTTAGCCGCACGGGGTCGAACCATAAAGATTATATTTTGGGTGGATTTCCCGAAGGCACGGCGACGTAGCTACACTGCGTGCAAGCTAATGGCCCTGTCTCTGGTAACAGAAGGACCGCAACCCCCACGGTCCCACGTCTGGCTACCTCTGGCTACCACTGGCTACCTCTGGATACTTCAGTCTGGCTACCACGCCTCACAAGAAATATCAGGTTTTGCGGTCCACTCGCGATAACTGATGACCAAATCAAGCCCTTTTGGGCATATATATGTATAGGGCATGGATTTGTTAATGATCGCAGACCAGCCCAGAAAGAGGTGTATGGCGATATCGTTGTGTGTGCCTAACGTGTTTTTTTATATTTTTTTTGTGGAAAAAAGGGGGGGGGCGGGGCTGGCGCAAGTGGTAGAGCGTTGCTTACCCAATCGCGAGGTCTCCGGCTTCTTACCTACGATTGGTAAAAAAATGAATTTGTCCAAATCCGTCCCTTATTGGTTAGGTTGGTATCAGTATAATGTTACCGGCTGAGACAGGAGTCATAGTATCCTCACATTGTCTCTGTGTGACAGCAGGTAAAATTTTAAGACATTAGTCTTGGTGCCTGTCCACAGTATAGCCAATGTATTAATGACGTTGGACGCTAAGCAACAAAACAAAAACAAAGAAACACACGCTCTTTGTGGTAAGTAGTATTCCGATCGCAGATCAACTCAAGGAAATGACTCTGACAACATCTCCGCGGGAATAAGCCAATGGCTCCGTAAGTCTAAGGTACAGCTATGACTGTACGCGGATGCAGGTGGGGCACGGTGGCCCTGGGGTAGAACATCGGCTTCCGACGCAAAAGGCCCGTGGTTCGATCCCTGTCGACTTCTCTCCCTACTGGTTGGGTTGGTGTCAGTTTAATGTGACCAGCTGAGACAGAAGTCATGGCATTCTCGCCCTGTCTCAGGTTCTGCAGCACATAAAATTGTCAGACGTGTGTCTTGAGGCATGTCCACAATTTAGCCTATATAGTGCTGGTGTTGGACGTTAAACCAACCCTACTCAACAACTCAACGCCCTGTCGTCTTCATTCTCGTGATGGATTTGAAAATCGCAAGGCCGCTAGTTTACTGGATATATAAAAATTATATACACGGTTCTACAGCCAGCGCCCTGAACCATTAAACATGCATTTTGGCACTCAGAGGCGCGAAGCGTGAGAGATGGGCAGTGAAAGTTGAAAAGTTCGGCGCAAAGCAATAGAGGATTTAGAT
>RQTK01000661.1:226443-288541 GCA_003991915.1 Elysia chlorotica
GATTACAGACGATTACAAGACAAACTATCAGAGAAGCTAAACCGTAAGTTGTCGAGCACATTATTGCTTGATATATGTGAACACAGTTCTCTCTTTCTCTGGCAAAAAAAAAGAAGAAAACAAAGAAAAAAAAGGAATATAATAATGGTTAAGGGGCATTAACAATGTTTTTTTAATGTTGGGAAAAGAAATCGGCTAAAAAAGAAAAGAAAATTTTCCCTTAAGAAACAATCGAGGAACAATCGCATCTGTACTCTGTTCAGATGATTGTAATTAAAAAAAAAAATATATTGTCCAAAACAATTGTAAATTTGTCTCTATTATAATATGTGCGTTATAATATAAAGAAACAATGTTATGGGAACAATTAAATAAAGGGGGGCATCATAAAATGGTTTTCAATTTTTCTAGACTAGAAGGCTTAGATTTTTTTTCTCCACGTTTGAAAACAAAGAAAGTGAAAGTTTTATAGGGCATCTAAACATCTTTGTCTTGTTATAAGAGACCTTTACTAATCATACGATTGATCATTCACAAGCAGTTAAAAACAATCTCTCAGCAAAACAATTCTTCTGCTGCATTTTGCAGTTTCGTGAGAACCCTTGATGGAGCTTTATTGATAAGACTGTAATAGGCCTCAGAGTTTTAAAAACATATAATTTTCCACACAGCTTCATGTCACTTGCCTGTCGGTTTGTTCTAAGGCCCGCTGCAGGATACAAAATAACACAACGCAAGCATCGTCGTAGACAAACCGTGTTATGATTAGCGAAACCTCTTTCCCCCGCCATTTGTCTGAACGATACCTCCTGCCAGGTTTTTCAGGGATCCGGTTTGAGTGCAACGAGGCAGGTGGGCTGCCGGAGCAAAGGCCAAAGTATTATCACTCTTCGGAGAAGGATGCCAGTTTGACAAGCAGAACCAGATTGTTCGAATTAAGCCTTCAAATGATCAATGGCATGACCAACGAGTGGAAGAAAAAAATAGATCGAGAGGACGATGTGAAATTCGTGAATGGGTGCGTGAGCTTTGCACCTTCCCCCGACAAAATACACTACGCTACAAAATACGCTACGATACTGTAGGAAAGGGTCGCTGGGTTTTATCATTCTTATTTTTTTTTTTAGTTGATTAAGATCGGGGAAATGGGGAATGAAGACAGGAAAGGTTGACTTAACCGCTATGTACAGGTTTTATTTTGACAGAATAATGACTGACGTCCGCAGCCATCGACTCATCAAGCTCGATTAGAAGACAAAGCGTCTTCCTTAAAATTGCTGTCCTTTAGTCTTTAGTATTTGTCGATAACTATTAACCTTTGGTCTCTCCAACCTTTATTTTTTAAGCTCTGTCAAAACAAAGCGAAGTTAAAGACCTTTTTTTCTTCTTCTTCTTTTTGTCCTCGAGTTGGACAATGTTTTGAATTACTATAATCTTTTAAAGGATTTTATTCAGCTTGCGCTTCATGAAATGCCATAATCCAGTGAAATAGGTGGAGTCAGTTGGAGGATGTTCGGAATATAAAACCGAATTTGATACAAGGGTCTGAATGTTACTAAAGCCTTTGAAAGACAGAATAATTAGCAAAGTACTCCACTAAAGTTTTTTTTTTAGTTTTTTTATTTAATGGGAACTTCAATCTTCATAATGACATATTACGGTGCGCCTGTACTACGTGTGTAAATTGAGAGCAGGTGTATTCCTTGTTCAGACTCTTTTGCTTTGAAGTCGGTTAGTATAATCTCTCCTTAATTGTCTTTCCTTAAGGAGGAGTTTATCTATTTCCACGCCTTTTGTCTTCAAACTGTAGAGCTTTCTATGTTAATATATTTTGGGAATGTTTTTAAAAAAAGAAGAAAAACAGCTGATGGTATAAAATAATCACGTGGTAGCATACAATCACTATGATTATTTTGTTGTATGCGCTAAGTATACATGAAAAAAGCTTTTGTTTGTTTGTTTGTTTATTTTTCGGAATGAGGTACAGTTGTTTTTAGTCGTAAGCTTACCTCTTGGACATTGATACTTCTTGTGTAACAATGTGTGGATTGACAAGCGTTTTTTTAATTTGGTTTTGCTTTTTTGTGTATGCTTTTTTTCAGTTAAAAAAATTAAAGAGACAAAAGGGAATATTGAATAAAATTAATATCTAATTATGTCCTTAATCGAAATAGTTTTTGGCGTTATTACAAAAGCTTAAAAAAAAGAAATTGCAAAGTGAGATGTCATGACTTCCAATATAGGCTGCGAATGCATTTTCTGTAGAGCCTAACATATAAACCAGTGATAAATAATATATAACAGAAGTAAGGCGAGGGCACTTTTACATTATATGAGGACTGGCTTAATTTTGCATAAGGCATTCAGTGCTCGCCAAAGATAGCATATATGAAATAGAAAAGCTTACGGTGAAATAAAATTACTTTTAGATGATTAGGGAAAAATAAAATATTTTTTTAGCAACGGTCTTGTCAAAAGACATAAAAATGCATGTTCTAGAGCAATAGAAAAAAACGGTGCACTTAATATAAAAATGTTGTCATATCACAAAACCAATCTGTCATAATATTACAAGCACCTTGGTTAAATTATTGCCATTCATTGTAATGCTTGTAAATTGAAGGCACATTGGTTATACCACAATAGGCGTAACCAATATTCAATATTCAATATATCAGCTCGAAATATTCAATAATATGCCTATGACATGCACCTGTACATGTAATTACTTGGAGTAATTTTAGAATGCTACTACAAGTCATCGTTTCAAACACCACGGTGCTCCTGTAAAAATGTTAGGAGGTTTTTCATTGGATTGGGTCTTGACCTTCCTTCAGCCCAAACCTTACGTTCCCACAGATACAATTAACACCGCAACGTGCATGTCCTGCGCATTCCTACAGCAGCGTTTAGTGTTTTACTAAAAGTTAAGTTTTAAGGTCCCCACCCAGTGCATCCGTCTTTTGCATGGCCGAGAACGTACGTGGCGAGTGAGTGAGTGAGTTTGTTTTTACGGCACGTCAGCACGGTAACGGCTATGTTGTGCCCATGATGTCCTAAGACAGTTAATGCATTATACTAGTAGCAACGGTGACTCCTTTATCTCTCTGAATAGTAAAAGCATAAAAATTGCGCGTAAAAAGATTGGTTAAAAGTAAAGGGTATATACAATACTTTAAAAGATCCATGTGTAGGATTATCAGTTAACTTTTATTATATACACCAATGTTCTTCAGGTACATAAGTAGGCGCTGAGGACTAACATAAGTAAATATGCCCTCTAGTGGCTTGGAAGCCAGGTACAGATTTCTTTCTCGGTAAATAGGACAATCAACCAGAATGTGACTAATGGAGAATTGACAGCTGCAGGTTTGACAGAGTGGAGGCAATTCCAACATGGCTGGCAATCCACCAAAGAACAATTTTTTTTACCATTTTTCTGTAGTTCGTGAATTTTTTCCAAAATGTAAAGAATTTTTTGGATTTTTGGTCTCGCCTATTACACTGCTGTTTCTGTGTAGCAGCGTATGCAATGGGTAGATCTTAGTCTTATGTAGGACCCGTCCGTTTTACATCTTAGTTGCTAAGATTGGGTGTGTCGAAACAAGTAAACCAAACAGACCCCCCAAAGTAATTTGGTAGTAAATTGAGAGCATTACCGTCAGCACAAAAATATTATGCCTGTTGCCCGCTGGGTCCCTTTTTTTTTTCGCTTAAAAAGTCTAGCCTGAGAAATTCCTGCCCAGTGATCTAAAATTAATGTGGTTGGACACAGTGTAATTTGTTGGTTGTCATATTGTTCCATCGCGCTTTCCAGTTTTCTCTTATAAACGTGTGTATAATTGGCTTAGCATCTGATGCTGGTATCTGCACCTGAGTAGGTTCAAGTTCGAGCCCGATTTTGGCGAGCTCATCAGCCATTTCATTTCCTTCATTTCAATTCCAACATGGCTTGGAATCCAACAAAGAACACATTTTTTAACCATTTTTCTGTAGTTCGTGAATTTTTTCCAACATGCAAAGAATTTTTTGGATTTTTGGTCTCGCCTATTACACTGCTGTTTTTGTGTATCATGGCATAAATTGGGTAGATCTTAGTCTTAGGACCCGTCCGTTTTACATGTTAGTTATCAACATTGGATGTGTCGAAACAAGTAAACCAAACAGACCCCCCAAACTAATTTGGTAGTTAATTGAGAGCATAATCGTTAGCACAAAGATCTTATGCCTGCTGCGCACTGGGTCACTTTTTCTTTTCGCATAAAAGACATGGGTTTACTTTGACAGAAAAATCATGAGGAAATATTCGGACCATCAAAAATATTCAAATAAATGTGAGTATTCAAATACTGGAGCATTGCGTGTCCTGCATAGAAAACAATTCAAATAAAAAGTTTCGTAGTCAAATTTGGTGGTCGTAAGCTTTTGAAAAAGTTCAAGATTTCTTCATTTTTTAACCGATTTTTTTTATCTAGACATATTTCTTCATGGCACTGTGCAATGTGGTAGAAGAAAGGATCGATTGGCGAAAACATTCTTGAGACATTTCGTGATGGCATAGCTTTGGACCAGAGATGAAGCGTGAGAGAAAGAGAAGATGGAGAAGAATGATGGACATTGGTTGACATGTTTGAGGCAGGTGTCCCGTCATGATTATGGAAAATGCACAATGGCGAGCTTAAATGTAAATTGGGTTGCAGGTGAAAATTTTATAAAAGCATTCCTTATTGTAGTATATCGGGGAATTTACTGTGTTTGTAAACGTCAGATATAATTGTGCCAGTTATCACCCCACAATAACGGTCTATTGTACCACTCTTCTACTCTCTGTGATTGTATTCCATTATTCAGTATCATTGTTATGTAATGGCTACCTAAGTTAATAAAGTTGTGGTTAAACATTATCACACTTGAAGTATGGCTGTATTTGGTTGAAGCTGCGTGAGACTGCTAATGAAGATAATACATAACACCTAATATAACTCAGCAGATAAGCTTAGATAGATGACATGTGTACATATATAAAGAGATAGATGAGACCTATACAGATATACAGACAGACAGACAGACAGACAGACAGACAGACAGACAGACAGACAGACAGGCAGACAGACAGACAGAAAGACAGACAGACAAAGAGGGGGAGTGAGTGAGCGGGTTTGTTACTACGGCACTTCAGAGCGGCAACAGCTATATTATGCCCATGATGCCCGAAGACAGTATCCATAATACTAGTAGCAACGGTGACTCCTTAATCTCTCTGAGTGGTAAAAGCTTACAAATTGTACATAAAAAGGTTCGTTAAAAGAAAAGGTTATATATACAGTAGTTTAAAAGATTCATGCGTAGGATTATCACAGTATTTTTTTATACACATAAATGTCCTTCAGATACCTTAGTAGGCCTTGAGGACAAACATAAGTAAATATGCTCTCTATTGGTTTGGAAGCCAGGTACAGATTCACGGTAAAAAAAAAAAATCGGACAGTCAAATAGAATGCGACTTATGGATAATTGACAGTTGCAAGTATGATACTGTAGTAGCAAGAGAAAGAGAGAGTCAGAGGGAGAGAGAGAGAGAGAGAGAGAGAGAGAGAGAGAGAGAGAGAGAGAGAGAGAGAGAGAGAGAGAATGGGCATGTGTGTGAAAGAGATAGTGAGAATGAAGTAAACATTCAGATTTATATTTAGGGGCCTAAAGATCTCACTCGTAAGTGTAATCTTTGTCGACGCGTTCGTCCTTGATCTAGACAGATTATATGCGATGAGTACCACTCGCAGCAGAAAGTGCGTTATTGTTGAGTTTCAACTAAATTTGTTTCAATTATTTAATAAAGTTCCTTTTCATTTTATTTGAATTAGACGGGTTTCTTTAAGTCTTGGTCTAATTTGTTTTTGTAATCTATCGTTGTTGGAAAGGCATTTCCCCCGCCTCACAATTTCCACAACTGGTTGTTATAATAATCACTTCTCCATTTTCACCACATCCGTTATGTAACTGTTTACAACTGCAACTGCAACAAAAACAGAGGTGGACCAGCTGGAATTATAATTAAAAAGAGTAGCCAACTAAAATTATTAGACTGAATTTTGTAAGTTTACTGTAATAGTAAACATTTAAATTTAGATCCAAAGATCTTGTTTTACCAAATAAATTCCAAATTAATGTCGTCGTCTTTAGAAGGTTGGACCCTTAGATTGTCTGTTTTGGATCTAGAATCTAATCTCTAGGCCCCTAGAGAAGCATTTCAAGCAATGATTGAAAGAACAATACCAATGATTCAATGATTGTGCAGTTCATTTTCAGTTTTAAATGTAAATGGAAAGTAAATTTATACCTTTATATTAAGTCATATATTTCTTTCGTTAAGCCTGTAATCCAATGTAAATCTGAAGTCAAAGATTTTTCCCAGTTGATAAATTTACTAAATTACTGGCCTGCACTATTCAAAACATTTAGATCCATGTGACAGCAGCATTTCAATCCATACTAGATCTATCTACCCCCCTGAACAGCCTCTAGAATCCCAAGCCAATGCTACCACTGCACTCCCCCAATCGAAAGTTCTAAAGACATACTGTATTGGTAAAATTTGTTAAATACATCACCCCTTTGATGACAAAATGACAAGAAGCATTTTGTAGGCTAGGGCTAATTCTTTAAGCTGAGTCTATATAAACACTATAGACTGTCAAAATTTTGTTATACACAATATATGTTTTTGTGGTGTGTCTAAATAATAGATCTACACACTGTGTCTCAACAATTTTATTTTTACAGAGAAAAGTAAAATTAAAACAAAAGTGCATCATTCATTATATATAGTTAATAAACAGACACTCATCAATAGGATTATTATTGATATAGTTATCTGAGCCATTTAAGTTCTAGTCTACATGAAGGTTACAATTAAAGATCATCTTTATTTTTAAGAGAGTTTTCAGGTTTTACTTATTTCCCATAGGGCCTACATGAAAATAGAAATCTCACCTGTGAAAACACAGATGAGAGAGAAGCATAACAAACAGACAGACCTTAAAACTGCATTTTAATAGGGACCCCTTTCTGTTTTTTACTTTTATGTTCTTTCAATGCTGCAGTAGCCTGTCGTGGCAAAAAAACCCAAGTAAAAAGATGAAGAGAGGTCTTTACAGACAGACATTCAAAAAGGGAGAGCTTTCCACTCTATAGAAACAGAAATGAAAACACTAGTGTAATAATAAGCAATAATTATACAGGATGGTAACTTTTTGTGCCCGTTTTTATATGACAAGCTGGCAATCCTTTTTTTTTTTAATGCAGTATTTTGTGTAGCCCTAGCAAGATATATCAACACAACCATGTTATCTTTATATAAATGCCTTTTTGTCTAGCCCTAAACATTTTTATCATGGATTGTTGTTATAATTTTGATTTTCAGACTATGAAACTGCAGAAATAAAACTTGGGCTGAGGACATAGGTGCTAATAATGGCGGCCAACATTTACCCGCACCATTTACCCGCACTTCGAGATATAAAAAATGTTGTATCTTTCTGACACTGCGTTGTCAAATGTTGCTTTGGTAAGCCAGAGAAGTAGCTTATAAATTCTTATTCTTAGTCTCTCCGTTGAACCTAAGGATCTAAGGAGGAAAGGGGGGTGGGGGAGAGGGGGTTTCTGCGATGCATGCCTTAATGCCTGCCTCCACACTAAGTCCTATGGATCAAACTTGCACCTTTTAAAAGTCTATTCAAACTCGTTTAACTAATTCAAATTTTGAGTTTATCCCATGCGCAAAATTAAGCTAAGGGGATTATTTGTTGATTTGCTTGGTGTATTTTTTTCTAAATGTTAACTTCAAATCGTTATGACATGACTCTTTGGTTATGTCTTGGATTTCTGGAAGATTTAAAGATTTTAAAACCTCCACATTTCATTAAAACTTTTTGTGGGGAAGGGAAACATTCAATGTTTTATGTCATTATGTATCTCAGTTTCCTTTTCACTAGTTGAATATGTGCCTTCAAAAAATGAACCCTTTGTCATCATGTATCTTTGAGTTTGAGGTTTTCCTCATAGTCAAGCAGTTGTATTGTTATTACATGTATTGGATATTTTTCACACTTGAATTTTCATTTAAAAATCTATTCCCAATCCCAGTGCCCAATTTTGATGAGTCTCCCGTTGCAATTTTTTCATTTAAGTATGAAAATAAATACACGCATGGCTGCCAGATGTACAACACAACTCCAGTTTTTCATTTATATTATTTTTTATATAATTGTGTCAATTATTTTATGAGAGATATAGTGTATTTTGTTATTTTCTGTTATAATAAATGGATAGAACAACATTCATGTTGAATATTCTTCATGCAAACTTTCTCAAATTGACTTTAGTAGACTATATAGAAGGTACACTTTTCTAGATAAATGTGAAATTTTCATAAGCTGAGACACTATTATTTCTCTTGATTTTCTTTTTTTCCTATCATAGAAATTGGAAACGTGTGGAATCCAGGGAATGGTGATCTTGCACAGCCTTCCACTTCAGACTTCTACAGGCACATTTCACACCATGCAAGTCTCTTCCACGGTGAATCAAACAAGTATCTGACCCATATGCCACAAGGTCTTTCACACCTTTTACTCGAATGTCAACAGCAGCATAATGGCACCAATTTTTCTAACAACCATTTCAGTCTTCAGCAGCATCAGCAGCAGCATGAGCATAGCCCTAGCATCCCGTCTCTCCATGGCAAACAGGAAAGCTTGAATGATAACGTTAACAGTCATTGGCCCTTTCCCTCTTGGACCAAGCTGAAATTTAAATCTGAAGCATTTCCTCACTCTCAGGTCCCTTTTTCACACTCTTCTTTTCACGGAGGACAACATCAAAAGTTGAAAAAGAATTTCGCTCCTCAAAAAGATGTCGGCCTGCCACAAAGCTCGGCCGTCACGCAACCTGTTGAAACGAGAGCGCCCTATAAAAATGATACAACTTTACCTGGAAGTGTTATGGCTAAAACTAATCATTCAAGGATTAACAAAATAAATGAGCAAGAAACCTCTAACATGGTGCCTGTATTAGATCCATCTGGTTATAACAGAATGCATTTACCGTCACTGGATAGCTTTAATGCCACAAAAATGTGTAGTCAGTTTCCTGGGATGGATCAAATGCTAGCCTGCTCACAATTGAAAACAGGACAGGAAAGTCAAGTGATGCAGCCAAAGAAGAAGAAAAGAGGACGAAAGGACAAAAGATGGCCCACCCAAAAAAAGACTTAGATTTGAAGAGAACTGGGTTAACAATATTCGCAAAAAGGCCAGGTGTAGAGGAGAGAGCTACAAGTCTGTTCGGGGAAAGACTGTCCCAGCCCGAAAAGTGAAACCTATAGATTGCTCCAAGTGCAAATTCAACTGCTCATCAAGAGTGTCTGAGGAAGAGCGCTGGTCTCTTCATCGACATTATTGGGGACTGGAAACCTATAGAGACAAAGTGATCTACCTGTGCTCGTTTATCCATGAGTTTTCTCCTTTGAGGCCTACAAGTGGTAGAAAGTCCCATTCCAGGCGGTACATCCTGAAAATCAATGGGAAAGAAGTGAGAGTTTGCAAGGATTTTTTTATTTCCACATTTGACATAAGTCAAAGCACTGTTAAAACTTTCATGGCTAAGAGGAGGAAGGGCCCAAATACTGTTGCCGACTTGCGAGGGAAACAGAGATCTGGTAACAGAACACCCGAAACGACACTGAAGTTGATAAGAGAGCACATCTTGTCCCAGACTGGCCCACAAGGAGGCGTAACCCAAGCCTCTCCAGGAGAAAGGGTTCTCAATGCGCAGAAGTTGTACAACCATTACCATGCCGAGTGCCAGGCGGATGACATCAAGCCGGCTAGCATCTCCATGTATCGCAAAGTTCTATCTCAAATTTATAAAGATAAAAACCTGGTGTTGTTTGAATTACCAGAGGAGCTGGATCTGCCAACAAGCTCGAGGAAGAAACCAGACCCAGTAGAAGCCAAATCTGGAGCTGTTGACCATTCATTAGATCATCAGGCAGAGAACTTTGAAGAGAACTTTGCATCAGGTTTGGAAAACTCCCTATCTGCCTGTAGTTTTGGAGCAAATTCAAGTTCTCGTCATAACCAAGCTTCAACTAGCCTTACTGCTAAATCAGATCAGTCACAAACTTTTCTCCAAGGTTTATCACTTCAAAACTCAAATAACGAGCAATATAAGATGATCTGTGAACAATCCTTTGGCCATCGCAAGCAAAAAGCACACAGTCAAACTTTTCAAACAGATCAATTTGAAAACACCCACCATTCTTACTTGTCACAACCTTCTACTAGCGATAGCCATTTTGATTTTACTCAAAGTAATGACAAAAATTCTACAAAAAATCCTTTTCAACTTCAAGAAGCTCCCCCAAAAATGTCTTATCCAGTTTTTCCACCTCAATCAATCTCATCAGCGCACTCGTTGTTTAAAAACACATTTTACCAACCGGAGAGCTTGTATCCAATGAGTGATCAGGTAACTACAATGTACAAATCAGTCACGGAGAACCTAAGTAAAAGTCATACTACTAATAAGAAGAGGAAAAGCAAAAATGAAATGTCAAAAAAGGAGGTTGTCAAGAGGAGTAGAAATGAGGAATCATGGTTATGTAATATTAGGAAACGTTTACGGTTGAAAGGTGAGGCCTATACATCAGTGAGGGGAAAACCGGTTGAAGCAAAACTTGTGAAAGAGGTGGACTGTTCAAAGTGTCTGTTTACGTGCACATCAAAAATTGATGAAAGCCAAAGAATAGTTCTCAACAAAATGTACTGGGAGTTGGACACCTATGAGAAAAAAATCAACTATCTCTCAGAGTATGTGGAGACTTATTCCCCTAAGAAACAAACTACGGGCCGCAAGGCTTTCTCCAGAAGATATTTTTTTGCGGTCAATGGTGTTAAAGTGCGTGTGTGTAAAGATTTCTTCCTATCAACATTACACATAAGTGAAAGCACAATAGCAACAGCCTTAAAAAAGACAAGAAATGGACCCGATTCAATTGCGGACATGAGGGGCCGCCATAAGGCTGGCAAAAAATCTCCAGAGGATACCTTGCAAAACATTCGTGAGCTCATCATTTACCTGACTGGGTTTCGACCACACAAGCCTGCAAACAATCTGATGGTGAAAATGAAGCCAGAGTTATTTGATGTGAATCGTCTTTACCAAATCTACAAATATGACTGTGAGAAGAATGGGAGAAAGGCAGCCAAAGTAGCCATTTTTCAAGGTGTCCTCACTAAAGACTTCTGCATTAAGAAGAAAATGATTGTTGAAAAGTCAAACAATCAAAGTAATGCCATTGATGGCACAAAGACTACCGGTACTGATATTAATAATAAAGGCTTGTCAAATGTAAGTCATGTTGATACAAACCACGCCAAAACTATGGTGGGATCTGAGAGCCTAGCAGAATCATTTCCTCTGTCAATGTCCACATTTATGACAGGGCAGCTTCAAGAAAAGACACAAATTTAGGTAGAGATCTGTATTTAACACTTTGTCAGTTTATGCGAGTCTTTTAGTTTTAGACATGTAAAGACCAAACCATTTCTATTGCCATTTGTGAGAAATTTGACCTTAATAGTCTATCACATGTTACTGTAAGGGAGTAGAAATAATACACAATGTACTTATTTATTGGAAAAAAGAAAAGTTAAAATATCACAAAACACTATAATATTCAGCATCAGTTCAGCATAATTGTAATTAAGAAGGAACTGTACTTCATATTGATCTATACATGCTCTAAGCGGTTCTCTCTTAGTCTGTCAAATTACAGAAATGATGTGGATAGTTTGGATGCATCACAACTACAGTACAAAGCTGTTGATGAGGAGTAGAGAAAACCATTTAAACAAATTGTAATTGTTATTATTTGGATCTACAAGACTGAAACACAGTTTGACTTTCTTACTTTGTAACCACTTTATTAAAACCATCTATCCTCCTACAAATGATATTTGAAATTGACAAGAATGTCACATACAGCGGAAACATCACTTGAATTGCTTTGGATTTTGTCTAAACTTTGAATGAAGAGGATTTGAATTACAGAAGGGGATATACCCGACCCACGAAAGTGGTAAATTTAGTACACGCTTTTCTAACTTATTTGAAAACTGGGTTTATTATAGTTTCTTATTGTTTTCTTTCTATAGCAACCTTCTCCCAACTACATTTGTTTTAAAGGCATGTCGAGGGCAGCGATAAGCATTAAACCTTTCTTGACACTAACACGTAGTGCCTTTATAATGCCTATTGGTTGTGGGAGCTTGGAATTTAGGGAATCGAACTTAGAAAAACTTAAAATCATGAGCCTGATTTTAGTAGAGCCAAAGAGAGAAAAAATAACCTTCCTCTTGCAAAATTCGGTTTATAAGAAATTCGGGTCTTGGTTAAATTAAAAACCACAAAAAATGAATTAATTTCTTTTTTTGTGTGTGTCGACCAATCTGGTTGTTCATTTCAGTATCTTCATCGTTCATGCAAGGGCATTGATTTTATGCGCTTTGGAGTTATAGTCATTTAGTTACACCTCTCTTAAACTGTTGTAGAGGCAAAATTAATGTACTTTATTTTTTTCAAGGCATTTGTAAAGGTAGAAAGCACAATTCTCTACATACGTCCTTAAGTACACGTATCCAAAGAATTTTCCAAATTAGGGAAAAACATCTGAGATCCTTGCAATTGCATGGACTTTTTCTCTTCTTTTTTTTTAATTCTCAATTTTTTAATTATTTTAATACATGTATTATTTTTAACTAGGCATGAAATATTTTTATCCTGACATTTATCTACCTGTAAGTACACTTAAAATATGATACAATAAATGAATTCATGTAATAATATTTTTAATTTAAATGCAGGTTTTAAAATGGTCCAAGGGATATAACTCAAAATTAATAATTGGATATTTTTATGTGCTGTTAGTGTTGGTCACTGGCATTTGTTTTGCTTTTACATTTTTATCTTCTTAAGGAAGGAATTTGTTGGTTAATATATATGTACAATTAAGTAATGTAAACCATAACCATCAAAATCAATCATTTTTTTTTTTCTTTATTTCTTTAGAACAGTTTTTACATGTAATACTTTTTTATGTTGAAGTTTGGGCTGTAAATGGTTTTATTTACAGCATTTTTTCGCTGCAGTGATATCTCCTTTATCTGTTTCATAGGTTAAGATGTAAATTGTTCTTGTGTGTTGTACACACTCTAGTTTGGACATTTTATGTATGTTTTGATGTGTACAAGATATTTTTTTTTTTTAATACAGAACAGTCATAAATTGAATCAATTTCTATCGCCAATTTTGTCTTTTCGCGGAAACCTTTGGTAATTTATGTTTTGTAAATGATAGAACGAAATGTTACATCAAGTGTCATATGCAGGACTCCATTCTTCAATAAACTGTGCTTAAGTTGGTTAACAATTTATGTGATAGCTGTGTTTTATCCACAATTTTTCTTTTTTGCAGTTCAGGTCTAGTCTCAGACACTTTGCTCTAGGAATTTTTAATCAAGTACAGTGGAGTTTTGCCTAATTCAACTCACTGGAACTGTAAAAAAAATGTTGACTACATCCAGTTTAAAGTTACTCTAATGAGAACAAATCTCAACTGGAAGTGGGACCAACATGTTATGTTGACTTACTTCACAATTTGTTAAAAACTTACATTGAAGGTGTTGATTTCAACTACCGAAGGTAGTTTTAGAGTTTTCCACTGTAGTATTTTTTTTTTTTTACTGTTTGTTAATACAGTATATTATTTTTCCCTGTTGTATTATTAGTCGTAGGTATAAAATGACATCCTTTTCTGTGAAAAACATGCCCCTATCATTGAATTATACTTCTGTAGAAAATTGTATTGCATATACATTGTATCAGAAGTACAATGCAAATTCAACTATATACAAACATATTTTTTTTAATTTAAAGGAACATTTTATGTGGAAGTACACATGTTCATTAATTTTATGGTCACTTTTGTATTGTACCACTATGTGGTTCTGTTTTATTATATTAAGCCATCAAAATTATTAACTTCCAACACCGTTATAGAAAAGATTAGTAAATCCGCAGAGATAGATTGGAGGGTTAAATTTAGAAAGTGGTAAATGTAAAAAAGTGGGAGAGTTCCAGATGAAATTGGAGTTTTCTAATTCTATCAAATCAGAATTTGTTATCATTTGGAATGTTGCCCTGTCAATCAATATCTCATCTGTTTAGGGTAAATTTTTAGTGCAGTGTTACGAACCATAATTAATTGCAATTGGACTCTGTCATATTAATGTGAGAAATGTTTTATATTTACTGTATTAAAGAATTATTGACAGAAATAAAGTTGTTCCTTCTTATGCTGATGAATGTGCTGGTGTTTAACTGGCTTGTCGTCTTAACATGTTTTGCATTTATTGAATTAGATTCAAATTCAATCCAATCCACTGTAGGTTGTGAGTCGAAAACTGAAGAATTGTGCAAGCGTTGATTTTATAGTAGTTTTACAAGATTCCCAAAATTGATGCCTGGCTTTGATAATACGTTTAGACAACTTACCTGTGGAAATAATGTATTATTCTTAAAAAACAGAATTGTTTGTTCTTGTCTTGTTGTTTTTTGTTGCTGAAATGTATCACTTGAAATTGCTACTGACAATAGCAATTAAAATTTATTGTAAGAATGACATTACATTTTAAGAGAATGACAATTCATCTAGCCTTGCCCAATTAACAATAATCACTGGGGTTTTGGTTCTGTGTTAATTGTTCTATATTATTATAATTTTGAATCATGTACAGTAGAATCCTCATAAGAATTAAGAAAAATCCTGTGTGGATGGATGGATTTGTTGATTACCTCATGTATTTCTCCAAAATCCTTGAATGTACCGGGTAAATACTAGATCAATAAAAGGTAAAAAAAAAAAAAAAGGAAGAGTTTCAATAATTTATTATGATAAATTACACAAATACAAAATTTAAAAAAAATAAAAATAAATAAAGATTCAATATAATAACTTTTTATTTTATAACCAAAATCAAACATCTTTCTTTCAATTGCAAATCATCTATTCACATACAAACCAGTAAGCATACATTGCACAAAAGTTGACCCAATCAATATGTATGTCTGGCAACTAGATAATTCAATTTATTATAGAAGAAACAATGGACCATATCACATAACAAGGTTATAATTTCATTTTTATCACTCTCAGTCTCAGTGCAAAAAAAAAAAAAAGAAGTATGAAAAATAGTATAATCCCAAAATTCATCAATTTCAAAATCTTTGAGAATTGAAATATATAGACCTATGTCAAAGAATTGTTTCAGATGCCCCTTTTTTCATCATAATACAAGATTATTAATATCCCATTAGGATACCCATTCTCAAATTCTAATAGTTGCTAGACTTTTAACTTACCGTACACTCTTTGGAACAAGCAATTTCACATGAATTAGTAAGACTTTAGCTATTCAACATAAACTATTGATTAAAACCCGGTTAAAAAAAATAATCGAGGCCAATAATACATTCTTACCATCAGATGCAACATCCTAAAAAAATCTATCATACAAATAAGACTCAAGATTAATTATCATACAGTGAATGCAAAAACTTCCGGTTTGTCCACATGTGGTTTTTCATAAACCATGGGGGGTCTCATTGGCCGAATCTTGCGTCCATGGTATCCAGTCTTCCTCTGCCACCATCCACTGGCTGGTCGCTTTCCTCTTCTCCTGTTGTCCCCAGCCTTGGTCATCTTTTTGGTCTTGTTGTGGTCAACGTTAGACACTCTCCCTACCGTGACCATGCATTCCTGCGACACGACCATCTCTCTTTTGGAAGGCATGCGGATCACACATTTGTCGCCAAGTTTCCGCAGGTACACTCCAAATGTTCCCGCTGCTGTGGCAACCGTTGCCCCTTCACCCGGAAATCTCTCGATGCAGTGGACAAGGGTACCAAGGGGCAGAGAACCCACTGGGTGAGCATCACCTTCTGAGGGCCTCACTGCAAAAATAAAAATTTAAAAAAAAAAGGATAAACCTTTTCAGCAAATTGCATCATTAAAGAAGTCCAATTCCTTAAGAGCACACTATTTTGAAGATGTCTAATGTTTGTTCCATCTAATAAACCTATAAGTATAAAACTTTTATATCAAACATGTCCAAAACCAAAATACACTTTTAAAGTTTTTTACTGCATTCAAGCATATAAAATTGTTTTCAATATGACACAATGAATTACCGTTACTAGTAATATAGATCTTTAGTTAATATTTGGCAGATTGTTGATAAAAGCCACTTTTTAACAATCGGCTGAATATTAATATTGATAGATCTATATCGCTAATAATTGCAGGTCATTGTGTCATATAGAAAACAATTTTTTGGGTCTGTAAATGTAATGGGGAAAAAAGTTTGCTTAACTGGTACCAAGTCCTTAATGAGGCCACTTAAAGACACCAGGTGACGGTCCCACATAGCAAATGAAAAATAAACATTTTTAAATGCAAAACTGTCAATTCCTGCAAAATACATATGTACACCATTAACAAAACAAAGATTGCTATAAAAAAATTTAAATCAGACTAGGTCTTTAGTGATAGCTGTAACCTCACATATTCTCATATATTACGACATATTTAATTACACTTTCACTTTCCGCTTTTAAGAGCATATTTACTTCTCATTTCCGGGTACATACCTATAATTGGAAATACTGCTGGTGAAGATTTTTACTTAAACACCAACAGGACCTACCTGGCATAGCAGAAATCTTGCCAGAGGTTTTTATGATGTCGCCAGCCTTCATATTTTCTGATGCCACAATGTAGCGTTTCCTGTCTCCCCCTGCGACCACTGCCAGATTAGCACTGCGGGTCTCATCCTTGATGACTGCATTCACCCTTTCCACCAGGGGCTCTCCTTCTTTGGGACCTTCACGCTTCATGTCCCTCATTCTGTACAGGACCTTGTCGCCACCACCGATTTTATGGATCCATATCCTTCCTGTATAAGGAATACACATACAATGTATCTGATTTATACAATTGATTTATGTGCAACAAACCTGTAAAATGTTAATTAGGGAAACCAAAACATACAAGTTTTTTAGCCCCAAAGGTTGTAACCAGTAAGACAGCGACATCATTTTTGTTTAAAGTTTAAAATGAACCAAGGGTTCATCGTCTGCAATATCTGCTTAGGTTAGACCCAGCATGCAAGAAAATAAAAATATATATAGAATTATTAATGTATGTCTTAAAATTTCAAATTTGTATTTATTTAAAGCATCTTAGTCTTACCATCAGGTCCTCTTCCACCTGTTTTTGCTACCGTTAAAGGTTTTAGTGTGTATTTTGTTGGGTCAACGTCAGATTCAAACCGCCAACTCCCAATTTTTGAATTTTTAGGAACTCGTGTGCTAAAGTTTTTTAGGACATCTTGTGAGCAATGGAAATGCCTGAAATCAGAAGAAAGAGACAAGAGCATTAGTTTAATATTTTTAAACATATTATTATGATTGCAATTTTTTTTAAAGGAAACTATTTAAATAATAGGCCCCTACATGTATAATTTTGTTCTTAATCTCTCAGCTTCTAACTAGTCAATAAGGATATAAACTTCACCAGCATCATACTTCAAGTTGATACTCATTTATTGTGCTCATACATTTGTAACAATAAAAACCTCAATACAGAGTAAGAATTTCTGCCTTCTCCTAAACTATTAAAACAACATGCTGGCCATGAGACAGACAGGAAGATTCCGCCAGTGCAGAAAAGAGCCTCACCCCCAGTTATGTGTTAGCGGTGAAGCATTCACTCCTCTTGCTCTACAAACACAGCAATCATGCAATGCACATATACACACACACATTTATTAAAACACATTTAGATTTATTAAACTAAACATATTCAGCTAATGGAAGCTTTGACTGAGAGTTTTTAAAAGATCATTTTGTAAAAAACAATATTGAAAGAAAATATAGTTATTCTTATACATACATTTTTTAAAGTGAAGTTTCCATACCATGTACTCTAATTATTTATGATCTGCACATAAATTTCATACTCTTATAGTCACAACTTTACAAACTGTGTATATATATTACAGGATTTGTTGCGGCCCTATATTCCACAGAGAATAAAGAGGCCTTTACTAAACAATATATATAAAACATATACGATGTAAGCCGAAGTTATTTTTTTGTCTCACAGGTCTGTTTAAATAAATTACTCTATCTACAAAAAGTGCTGCCCGTGTTAAGAACATTAGCCTGTCCTTTTTTTAAGTCATTGATCTAGAAAATCTTGATCGGATTTGGGGACGCATTACATTACATTGAGCTTCATAATTTCATATTATTTTGCATAGTTCTAGAAAATAAAACACAAGTCACTAACGTTCATCTAGATCTGGATGTACTAGAGTCTAGTTATAGTTTAGAGATCAATTGTCCCAATCTATCTTAGAATGTACGTACACAAAAAGGTACCGTAATAATAGATTAAAATTGGTGGGCCTAATCTAGATCTATGTTTATAAAACAATGAAATTGATAATTTGGTACACATTTAGGAAAAAACATGGTATAGAACTAACACATTAGTAGCATGCAAAGAAGTTTTCCTTCAAACAGCTCGAAATGGTTCTAAATGCTAGGGTTACCTGATGCAGCAACACGAACTTGGTAGCACTTTTGGTTGATTCAAGGCCAATTTTACCAATTTGTTTGTGAGACTTGCAATATTCATTCTTCAGCTCTCCTATAAATTTAGAGGAATTGAACAGTAAGAATATATTCAATTTATCTGCAATTTTCAAAGCAGTAAATTGGCTTCATTCATGTGTGTCCTTATTGTTTAGCTTTCAACACCTATGTTTTTAACAAGGGCGCAGCCATCTTTAATTTTTCACGTTAAGACTTCTGAAAAATAGGTAGTGCTTACTTACGCGTGTTTCAATGGATTTTCTCTCGTTTAATGTCAACGGTTGTACTTTAGCGAAGAAAGTTATATTGGAATAGATCTAGCTCATAGTTTGAATATAAACAAAATAGAACATAATTATTTTGTACTTCAATAAATCCTTGAAAATACACCAATCGCCTCCTACCAGGTGAAATATATGAGCCTATAAAAGTTAACATCGGAAGGTAGAGTACCGGGTAAATCTAAAGGCAAGGCCCAGTGGAGGCAGGGCGGACCACAAGGGACCATTAAGTAAGTCAAATCAAAACTTAAATGGCCCATTTTTTGTCTAAAATGTATGCATCTTGTTAGATACCAACATTTTATCAATTGAGATGCATTATGAAATGTGTGTGTTGTTGTTGTTGTTGTTGTTTTTTGTTTGTTTGTTTGTTGTTGTTGTTTTTTTGTTTTTTTTTTTTGTTTATTGTTGTTGTTTTTTTGTTTGTTTTTGTTAAATTTATGAGTACGTTGTGAAATTTTTTATCTCTAGTAACACGTTTGAGATGTTAATATAGTTCACGAATAATTTTGTTCTATTTTGTTTTCACTGCTAACATCAGAGTGTTCGACATTGTTTCTCCAATACCCAAATAAGGACAATTAATTATTGGACCTATAATGTTGGTGAATTTATTGTGAACGTACTTGTATGATTCCCCGAAGCCCAGAACAGTAGATTTAATATCTAATTGTTGACAAGGATTTGTGTTATATAGAGGTTGGCACCTTTAGATGAAATGAATGTTTGTTGCTTTAGCCCGCAAATCCCATACTATTCTACGCTCTTTTGAATCATTTGCATTCAAATTGTTTCAATCTTATATCTTAAAAATATTAAAGCATGTTCAGCACTACTGAGAAGAACTGAAACGTTTTGCTATTTGATTACGTATTGATTTTTGGAACACGGTTTTGTACCGTTTTTTTTTTAATTTGAGGTTTTGTTGCTGCACTGTACTAATGGTCCATAATAGTCTAATACTTTAGTGCGTGGTTTTCGTTAGCTATGGACGATGTGTGGCATATTTTTCTATTGCGTTAAATCGCGTACATTAATTGAGTAAAAATAACTTTTTCTTATTATACTTTACTTTGGTTAAACAAATGTACACATTCTAACTTTAAGTCTTTGCAGTTGTGGGACAAATGTATGACGCGTGAATTACGTGTTTGCAGTTGGTGAAGAAGTGTACGAATCTTGACGTTGAGTGGTTGCTGTCGCTAATATTGATTATTTCTTTCTATGTTGTAGTGCATTTATTGGGTTTTTTCCCTTTCATAAACTATAATATATATCTTTCCTTTATTAAAACTTGCACCTCAGTTGTGTGTTTGAGTACGAACTAGCGCCTACCTTGTGTTATTGTCTTGTATATGTGCGGGTGTCTTTATGAATTAGCAATTGAAACCTAGAAGGAAAAGTTAAAACAACCCACCTTGGGATAAAGAGCCGGACTCCCTTACAAGAGGTCCGTATTTCGACTCCCTCTCAAATGGCTTTTCCCCTACTGTTTCAGTATAATGTAACAAGCCAAGTAAAGGGTATCCTGATCTGAGGTCTTGTCATCGCATTTGGGCCTTTCTAGAGACATAACTAGTAGACAGCTTCACTTTCTCTCTCTCCAAAAATTTAAGGAATGACTTTATTATCAAATCAATAACTCCTATTTTCTATGAACCAAGCTGAAGCAGTCATGAATAATATATTTTCGTTATGTTTTACATTAGTTTCTTTTGATACTGAAGAAAATGCTGTTTTACCAATATGGTCCTCCCAGTTTAAAGAGGCTAGACAATGGGGCATTCTTTTATAATACAGGCAAACGAATAAATAGGTCGTTTTTTTTACATTTATCATGAGTAGTCCTCTATGAAATATAAACCTTAGCAAAGCCTCGAAGTCCTGAAAGAAAAAAATAGAAGTCTTTCTTACCGAGTTCTTTACTTACTTCTTTATTTGAGGCAGTATAATTGACAGACAAATCCTAATCCGTCATTTTTGTTTATGGGCGTCATCGGAAATTGGGTATTTCTTTCAAAACATGACCCCCTCCCCTGAGACACTTCCTACGGCTTGTTTACTTCGAAAACGTCAAACAAGGAATCGAAGCAAGTGGAGCCTTGATAGATAGGGGAATTGTCAACTTGCTTTTAAACTTGGAATTGCATTGACTCAGATGAATCAACTATCACAGGGTAAAGCGGCTCCAGATCTTACGTTTCTATTATATGAGATGAAAGGATTACTGAGAAATAAATTAGCTCTCAATATAGATCTAAATCTAGATCTAGTGTAGATATATGACTATGATGAAGACATGGCAGATGATGGATAGCTCGCTAGATCTAGATCTAGATAGTAGATATAGATTATATTCCAGATAGATTTGTGTCGAATGAACGGATTAGCATTGAAGATTTCCCAATTGATTCAGAGGGTTCACAGGCCATCTGAACTAGATTGTAGAACTAGATCTAGATCTAGAATCAAGTTTTTAAAATTTAATAGAGCCTAATTATTATGGTCCTTATTATCCAGAGGATTTAAGCCTACAGGTATGATCCTAATGTGTATTTGTATGCCTCGCTATTTTATATAAATGTCATATCAACTTAATTGTTCATCGTAATTAAGTAAAGAAGAGGTACATAAAACAATTTGAGGCAGCCATTCTGTGAATGTATAATTCACTTTCAGTTTCCGTACACCCCTTTATGAACACAGCTTTTTCTTCAACCAGATTACTTCCTGGACTGGCGCTATGACTTGAATTGATCAGAGGTACGAATCTACGTCTGAAAATGAATAAGGGCTGGCTGGAACTGGAAAGTGACCCAGGTAAGAAGTTCAAAGCAGGGAAGTGAAGCTTGGTTTTTGGATTGAACTATGGAAGCATCATAAAGATATTTACCATCAATTTGATAAGTTTCAGAAAGCGAAGGTTGCATTCTCTGTATAGACAAATTGTCATTCATGTTTAAAATCTAAAAGCAGCAATTGAGTCTAAAACTATTCTATGAAGGGCATCCCTGTTGTTGATTGCTCATCTTCAATCAGAGTAATGAACCTAAACAGTTCTCATAGATGTGTGGCGTTGTGTTTTCTAAGACTTTCACACAGTGAGCAATAGGCATGTATAGCATAAAAATCTAAAGAAAAAAAATGTTCTTTTTAATTCAACTTATGGTTCAATGATAGAACAATGGTAGATTTTATAAGCATTTAAATTGATAACTCCAAAGACTACATCAGTATCTTTTTTATCTGCATAAGAAACGTTTAAAAAAACAACTGTTGGCCTCTTTATCTTTTGCATCTAGAGTGCAATTAAACTTACCAGATGTTTCTTGACTTGTTCCCAATACAGGTCTTTTCACTCTTCTTTTGGAAGACTTTGGTAAGTTTGAGATTTGTTTTTGTATTTATTATAAATAATGAATGAAAGAATTTAGGAAGATTTGTCCCTAAACCTTTTTGGTTTCCCATCACCTGCACATATGTTGTGCGGGGTCATACAATCATGTGCTAGCACTTTTTTTTATTATTGATCCTCACATATTCTATTTACAAATAATAAATACCAAAGCGTTCCCCGAAACAGTGTTTACACAAGGAATAGACCTAACGTCATGAGGTGTGAAAAGGTGAAATTTCAAAATTTGGCTTTGGTTTAAAAAATTCATCACAACTCTTTCCTTTTGAAGATTATATGATATTATTTAAATTTTGTTCATGCACACCCTATTTTGGTAATATTTATTAAAAATTACTGATAATTTGTGTACTGATTCTCTTTTTATCCTTTTTTTTTTAATTTTTGTTCAGGCGTCAATGGAGTACAGGTGGAAGAAATTTACGACTTACAAAAACCAATAGAAGGGTAATATTAAATGTCTTTTAAAATTATTAAACAATCTCACATACTTCAATCTCTATACTTTTATTTTATTAGGAGGCTGTTTGTATTTTTATTACCATATATTAAGTAGGCTTTTACAAGAATCAGTAAATTTATAGCAAGCTACTTGTCCTGATAATGTTGATTTAAGATAAAAATTTCTCAAATTATATATATTGAAACACGATTTAATTTTTTTAAATTTTGAGTAAAGCATAAGCCTTCATGTACCCTTATTTGATAAAAATATATCCCATCATCATTTTAATTGTGAAAAGTTTCACTGCTCTCTCTGTCTGTCTTCCTCTCTCTCTCTCTCTCTCTCTCTCTCTCTCTCTCTCTCTCTCTCTCTCTCTCTCTCTCTCTCTCTCTCTCTCTCTCTCTCTCTCTTTCTCTCACTCTCTCTTTTTAATTCCTACCACATTTTCATTGTAGCTCATGTTTTTGTTTTCCCCAGGACTGTCTATGGCTTCATATTTCTGTTCAGATGGATTGAGGAGCGCAGAAGTCGTAGAAAGACCAACATGGAAGTGGAGTCTTTCGTTACAGATGCAGATGCTGTAAACAAGATTTTCTTTGCGCAGCAAGTATGTTAAAATAATCTTCATACATATATATGTTACATCGTTTGGTAGTGTCCCAAAGACATAGTTTCCAAGATAAGTTTCCAAGATAAAGAAGCTATTTACTTTTTTTTACTTTATGATTATGAGTCTGAACTAAAACTACAAAACTTGTAAGTTGTGGATCTGAGGAAGCAGGAGATGTATTTTGACATTTTTGCAACCTAAATATGTTGTAAAACACAACCCGAACTAATTTATACACATCCAAAGCTGAGAATGTTGGCAATGTTTTGATACAGATCATGAAATCCAACTGTTTTTTATCAAACTGCCTTAATTTTGGGAAAGAAAATATTCTAAAAAGGACACGCAACTCTCGTGTAAATAAAATAAAATCCATAGAAAATATGATCTGCGGTGCGGTTAATCAAATTTAATGAATTTCTTGTTCTCCCTGTCCAGATCATCCCAAACTCGTGTGCCACCCACGCACTGCTGAGCGTGCTCCTGAACTGCGGCACTAAGGTGAAACTCGGCAAAACTCTGAACCTCATCAAGGACTTTACAGACTCCATGTCCCCCGAGGTGAGGCTCTCGGGAGAACAAAAAAAATGTTGTCCGTTTTTCATTTATTCATTTGGAGTTGAAATATTGGAGATTCTCAAGTAAATGAAAAGTGTTCTATAGATGTTGTTAAAGTTGTATTTATTATTAAATATTGCTCAAGTTTACTTTCATGGAAGAGATTTGTTCCTCGGTGGTTGAGATTATTTTATAAAGAAAGTTTAGTAGAAAGTTGATGCACACAGGATTTTCTTTTATTTTTGGATTATTTGAGTTTTCTTTATGTGTTTAATTTGAATTTGGTAATTCACAATATAAACTTATTTATTAGATCTTCTTTTTCCAACTCATTAAGATAATTAAGTTAATATTTTTTGTAATAGATTTGTACTCATGAAAGTCAAGATTAAGATAAAAATTGATCTAAAAACTAACATCAAGTAATTTATCTTTTGAGTGCAATATTACATCATATTTTGCTTTAAATTCTAAGTAACACACAAATTTGTGGTGCCTGGGTATTTCAAGATGAATGAGACCCAAGGGTACTCATATTTGGAATAACTTAAAATAATTTCAAACGAAAGATTAAAAAAAAAGTAAACATCTGATAATAATCAAACAAGAAGTTAGCAGAGAAACAGTCAGACTTAAGTTTTGCAAACCTTGAGTTTTAGCACACCACAATATGATTGGCTTTCTATTGCCATAGAAAAAAATGCACATTGATGTCCATGTAGATGCCACAAACCTAAGTTAAATTTAATCACAAAGGGCTTCTTTTTTCCTCAGGACAAAGGTTACGCGATTGCCAATATGCCCGAGCTAGCAAGAGTCCATAACAGTTTTGCAAGGTGAGAGTTAATGAAGAAATTATGATCCACGTGCAAGCAAAGATTGCCAAATAATGAGTCCTTTTTAGGTATAGGTACCATGTTAAAATTGTAGCTTGATCTGAATCTGCCACCCTTTAAATTTTTCAAGTATCTTATTATTTTCTTATCAGTGATGCCAATTTTTAGTAAATATACAGATTTTTAGTTTTTTTTTAATGTGGCCGGCCACATTTAAGTGAAGGTATGCCAAAGGACTATATATGTGATTCAATATGCTATGCCGGTTTACACAAAAAGCTTGGCATCGCTAAGTCATACTTTTGTACTGTTTATATAAGTGTGTCTGTATGGGATAGTCAAGCTCTGCGTGATAATGAGTCCTTTTTAGGTATTGATACCATATTAAAATTCTAGCTTGATCTGAATCTGTAACCCTTTAAATTTTGTATCTAATTACTTGGGAAGGGTATAGCATATTCGTTTGGCAAAACCATTACAGAGAAATTTTTTTTTTCACTTTATCTTGTATCCGGAGGGCACCAAAAATATGTATATTTACATGAATGATTTTGTTGTTGTTGATTTATTGATTGCATCAGATATTTAAACTCCTTCTACATGGTTAGCAATTAGACAGGTACTGTGATGTCCATTTTTCCTGGTAACTGAAGTCTACTCTCATACTTATGCTCTATAAAGCACACAGGCACAAACTGAGACTTCACCATATTTTTGTTGACACATAAAAATTATAATGAGTGGGAATGTGGTAAAAAAATATAACCCTATAGTATTAAACCACCAGAGAGAAGTACACGGAATCTGCTTAAGACAGATGTCTTGAGGACAAACTAAAGGTTTGTCTTATCCAAAGTTAATATTAAACAGACACTTGAAATAGAAAACAAAGAGAATGATACCTTGTAAAAAAAGTTAATATAAAACCATAGTTTATCCAAACCAGGTTTATTGTTATCGTATTTCACTTTAGGAACTTACAGATATAACACTATCTAGCCTGTACCTAAAAAGACAAAGCTCTACAATTGTTGAGATTGGAAATCTTGCTTGTGTTTGCCCTGTAGACCTGAGACCAGCAAGCCTATTCCAGAGAAGCAAGCCGGCCTTTCAAGTATCAGAGCAACAGACTCGGAGACTTTCCACTTTGTCAGTTACGTCCCAATCCATGGCCACTTGTTTGAGCTCGATGGGCTGAAGCCGCATCCTATTGATCATGGTATGACTTATTTTTCTTTTCTATCTTTTTCTTACCATGTATATGATGTTTTTTTTAGGAATTTTTTAAACAAAATTTTAACAACTGGAATGATAGAAAGGAAAGGCACCAGGTGAAAGCAATGAGTAAAGATAGTGGGCTGTCTAAAAAAAATAGCCCAATATAGGGAAAGCTATGAAGGCATTGAAAATAGTGAGAAATCATAAAGGGGCATGATTGCCAACTCTACAAAGCATGGAATTCGATGGATGGCTTTGTAGTAGAACACAATACAGAAGATTATAAGCATTTGAGGGGGGGGGGTTGTTTGAGATTTTTAGAACAGTAATCTGAAAAGAGTGCCTGTGTTCCCCTTTTTGTCTGTCCACCAAACGCATGTGTAGGCTTTTTGTCTTAAAATATGTATACACCTTCCTAGTATAAATGTCTATGCGATTGACATTTTCAGGAACCTGGAGTGTAAAAAAATTTAATAGGTTAGGGCTCTAGACTAAAAGCGAGACAATTGTGATTCAAACCTCTTTGTATAGTACTGTTCTAAAAACCTTGACGATGTAAAACTGATCAGAGATTTCTTTTTTATATATATTTTTTTTTTAGGATTATGGTTGTGTAGTTTAATGAGGAAATATTCCTAAACGAATAACAAGCTCTGAATGTGTGTCTTGTTTTCTTATTTCTTCAGGTCCGTGGGAGAAGGGGGATGACTGGACTGAGAAGTTTCGACGTGTTATAACGAACAGGCTCGGAATGGCCACAGGAGGGTATGGACAATTCATCATCTTTGTAAATTCATGACTTTTTGTTTTGTATTAATTGAATGAGTTATGAATTATTACTGGATTAGCTGAATGGATCTGCTGCATAATATTTTCAAATATTTTGGCATCGAAGTTGGAAAAAATAATTAATTTAGTTATTTAATAAACCTATTGCAAAATTTGACATGTTAGCAAATTGTTCATATCTAGATACAAGTAAAGGTAGGCTCAAGGGCAAATTTAAACTCCTTTTGACCAGAGAGGGTTGTTCTTTTAACAGACACCAGAGTTTGTTTTGGGTTATTGTTTTGATGTTGTTTTTTTGTGCTTCCCCAGTTTAAAAAAATAAAACACTGTATTTTGAAAAATATCTTTTAAGAAAGGCACACATCCTGCTGAAGTATAAAATGGCGGAAGGACTGTGTTTTAAGATAAGAAGAAAAATTAATTATGTAACAGACCCATAGAAAACGCCGACAGAGTTGTTATGGTTTGCAGTAAGTAAACTGTTAGAGCCTAATTTTAACCCCTGCAGAGCATTTTCTTAAACTTAATGCTCTTAATAATATTTTGGTCCTTCTTTTTTCATTTCTTATTGCTGCGACTCGTGACACGAATATGCGTGTGTGTAGGGAGCCCTACCACGACATTCGGTTCAACCTGATGGCGGTGGTTCCAGACAAGAGACAGCTGCTGGAGCAGAAACTCGTTACGCTGAAGACAAACCGCAACATCGTACTGGAGGCTCTTCAACAGGTCAGTGGGAACTCCTCGACTTCCCTGGCATATTTCTTTAAGTCTTTAAATCACAGATTTGCTGTTTCACACCTCTTCCTCCCTGAGATGCATTGGAATCCGCTCAGGATGGACCTCATGGTCACAGCCTGAAAGTGTATTATTTCCCCAAGTTTATATTAAAGACTATAAAGAAATTTATTAGTTTATATGAAGCTATAGTTTATTTAGAACCAGGTTCATCTTAAGCCAATTCCACTGCATGCAAGAATAATTTGATCTGGTACCATCACAATTTAGTGAAAGTATTGACTTTATTTCACCAAAGCTATGAAACCTTTTTTCCCCAATATTTTCACTTTATTTTTTCAATGGTATACAATTTATATGTGTTGGTAATGACACATTTGCTCTTCCTTGAACATCATCTATTTTGATGAGGTGCATATTATAGTATTTTTTTCAAGCAACACTAACGGGTTAGTTGTGAGTAGAAAAATGAAATTTTGAAGTTTCACATTGTATTTTGAGCCAGATATCAAAGAGATAAAGGTAACCCTGAGCTTTCAACTGGTTTAAAGACTCCTAGCTTCGCAAAGCAACTATATGGCGACAGTTTGTTAAACATATTGTCTATGAAAGAGTCTAATCTCGTATGTCTGCACATCTCAAGAAAGGGGCTGATTGATTGGTTGCTTGTCGCAGACCCCACACATTTCATATATTTGAAAGTTATAAAAATGTGAATGCGGCCACATTTTTAGACTTTTATGATCATAGAGATTTATAAATTAGATATTAAAGGAAGCGTAGCTCTGGGGTGGTTGTAAGTAGAAATCATTAGAGCTGGAATGTTTCCAGTTTCTGAAAGTCTTGATTCATAAGGTTTGAACCCATAAAGCGTGGCGCGCCAGCTGACTGCCTCGCTGTGAAAAAACTACTGGTTTCCGCTCGCGGCTACCTCACTGGCTTAGCACCTCCGAACTGGCCCTATTCTGAGAAACTCCTAAATGGGTGTACATGCTCTTAAAGGGTTAACAAATGAAATCAATAAATAGTTTGGAGGATTCCCAGCCTCCCGATCACATTATGACGGTTATATCACTGATGATAGCCTGGACCTCTAAGAAAGGAGGCATTTTCACATATGATATGATGAATCAAAAATGTCTTACCGCTAATGTAGTCATAACTGAGATCTGAGTAAAAAAAATAAATAAATGTTGCTGTGTGAAGAAGACGATAAAGGAAAAGTAGCAGCTAGGTCAAATATACCATACTTATAGGAAGTGTTGGATTGAACCATAGTAATGTGTCAGTCAACCCAATGCATTCTATAACTTGTTATACTTGATGCACATATAAGTAATCATTAATTATTATCTCTTGTGTTTTCACCACTTACTCAGCTTCTGGATGCGAAGGTAAATGCTGGGTTTTGTGTTGTCGGCTTTTCCCTCTTCCACAAGTTCATTGCAAACTGACGGAATACAGGAAAACTAAAGAGAGATAAAAATGTTTTAGAGTCGCTTGATGTCAACTAGTGTTATGTGGCTCTTGTGCTTTTTGTGGTGCCTCTAGTTGGTGGGAAAGGCTAGTTGTTTTAGATAGTGGTTTTTAGCGTTTTTTATTTTGTATTTACATATCTGTTTGTTAACCTTCTTCATGTATTATTGCTTCCCCTTCCTCAAAAGTATATTTATTTGTATTAAAAAAGTTGGAATATAATTATATGTCATAAATTAATAACTCGCAATACATTTATTTTGTAACAATTTTAAATAATGTAAAATCGTGTTTCCAGGCAAATTTAATTTGTATTATTACATTTGCTGTCTAATACAAAGTAATCTGAATGTTAAATTTTATATCATGTAATTTAACAGATTTATCTCGATATATAGGGAAGAAAGGAAAGTCTTTCTTTAGTTTAATAAATTTGGAGTTCTATCTTGCTTCAATCTGCAGAGTGTATATTTCAAAAATTAAACCTTTGTAAAACTGAGGAAGTGAAAAACAATAAATAATGGAATAATCATATCATATCAACTTTTGAAACATTACATACACCAGCAAGGAGCAAAAATAATTTAAAGTCCACTGTGTATTGCTAATTCAGTATATGGCACTCAATAACTTTAGATGCAAAGTTGTTTTTTGTTTTTTTCAATATCTTGTAAATTTTCTTGCATTTTATTTTTAAACCTTAAGGGTCCTCTAATCAGGATTAAATTTAACTGCATGATCTGTTGTTCATGTGTTGTATTTTTAAAGATAAAAAAGAAATCAAGTAAAATGTTTCTTTTTGTTGTTATAGCAAACTGTTTAGTCTTTCTTATATGAAAGACATTAGTGTTCCTGTTTTTCATATTCATTATTGTGAACTTAATGTGATTTTGTAGCTTTTTCTTTTTTTTTCTCTTCTTTGCGCTGGTAATTTTTTAAACTAGTGTTTGTTGTGGAATAAATTTATATTGAATGAGGCTTTTTCGTTTTCAGATTGTCAACGAAAAATCTAACTATATATTATAAGATAAATATCCTTTCATATGTCTGTAGAATATAAAAAAAGAAGCAAATGTTTAACTCTTGGGCACAATTTTGTGCTTTAAGTCTAATGATCCTTTGTATGCAAGGTTGAATGAATGAAAAGGGTAAAAAAATGAATTAAGTTTTAAATAGGCAATTATTCCACCTGAACCTATAATGTGTACGGCATTCAAAAGCAACACAATTATACATGGAAATATTTCGTTTTCATTAATATTTGGCCTTCTTTGTGAGAAACAACATATGTCTCTATTATTTTTAAATGTTGTATAATCCAATTTGGTTCTTCAGAAATTTTTGAGCCAAGATTTTAAATGTTTAAATACTTGACCCTCTTTTATTTGTCAAATGATTAGTAGAGATAAAAAGATATATTTTCAAAACCTAATATGAGAGACTTTGTATGTAGAAAGAGCTCAGAAACACAGTAAGTCTTCCGCACAGTACTCTTGAGTGTATTTGATACAAATAATATTGCTGCGCGAATCAGCTGAGGATATTGCATGGTCAAAAGTTTGTCTACAATAAAATGATAACCACTTAGCTCACACCAGAATAGCAAACTCATTTAGGTTTTCAAATTTTATGGAATGAATTGGCTTGCATGAGAGTGAATAGACCTTTAATAGAGAAATATGTCTTGAAGGACTCCGTATGTTAGTATTTCTTAATAGCTTGGCACATCAATTATAATATAAATGATCTTGCACAAAAATGCTAGAGCATTAATGTATTTTGATGTAGCTTTTTTTTAAAATATTTGTCAACAAGTTTAAACAATTGCATTAATTGTGTAGTTTAAAAGCTGTGTCTTAGCTAAGGTGTATATGTTTAGTCTTTATTGGACAGGTTGGCGATGTTGCAAACTTTGGTGTTGCTGGGCAGCCCCTTATGTCTCTCGACCCACCAGATGCCACTGCATCTCACTACCCTTTCATAAATCGCATTTAATTAGATTAACATCTTTGTAGCTTATGATGTTAAAAATATTTTGAAGATTTGGTTAGTTTTTAATTTTAAAAAAAGGAATAATTTTTTTTTGCTAGAAAAGAAAGGAAGCATGTCATGTGTTTGTTTTTGTTGTTTTATTAAAACAAACTTTTCAAAAGTGGTTAAAATTAAAATAAGCTTTAAAGTGTATTTTGTTAGGTTTATCAAGCTTAGATTCTTGAGTGATGATGAAGTAAGGCAATAACAGAGACTTATTCACAGTTAATAGTCTGTTGCTTTAAATATGTTTTGCAAGTTCTACATATTTGATAATAAATAAATCAGGAGATCCTTTTAAGAATGGGAAAAAGTAAATTTTCCACTCAGAACTGTATTCAGAAGAAATCAGGGCAGCCTTTTGATTTTCATTAAAAAGTTTTGAATGTAGGTGGTAGCTCAAGTGATCTTCGTTTCATGTTTTTGTAATCATTTTATTTTTCCCATCCTTCAGGTTGTTTCTCCAACTAGCAGTGAAAGATCAGATTCAGATGGTACGTCTTCTGTGAAAGAACCAAAGAAAAGCGTGACTTTCTCGGTAGATGTTCCAGATGTCTCGGACAAATCCGTGCCAGAGACTGGATCTGTGTCTGTGTCGTCATCAGTTGAAACAGCAACAGCAACAGCTTCTGCCATGTCAACATCATCTTCTCAGCCATCCTCAATCCTCAAAAGTGGTTCCTCTTCTACTACTACGCCCACAATTTCTGTTACCCCTGCGCAAGTACAAACAACATCAACAACAATCACTGTGACTGCCCCCTGTGCTACTGACACTGCAGTCTCAGCTTCTTCGCCCTGCACATCTACGCATGAAAACACTGGTGCTTCTTCGTCCACTTTGCCCACTACTACAGCAGATTCTTCATCAACGGCATCAGAAAACAGCACGCCTATTGAGGTGGCTGCGTCCGAACCGAGCAAGTCCACAACATCTGACAGCTGTGAAGGTGAAGAAGAGATGCCACCAAACACTGAGGTGAGAGAAGTGAAAGAAGTGGAAGCTGATCCGGAAGTAAAGCAGGAGCCTATGGATACTTCTAGCTCCACAGAGACGCAACCTGAATCAGGCGCCGCCGGTGTTTCGGTTTCGAGTCCTGACAAGGCCGGTGTTAAAGTCGAGGAAAGTAACAAAGCAGCAGAATCAAAAGTGGTCATCCAGGCGACATCGGTGAGTGGAAGTCTGCGCGCGGACATCACCAAACCCCTGAGCATCGAGACGAAGTTCAGCACGTCTCCCTGCGCCGCCAGCAACGAGAGCACGGACACTGCGTCCGAGATCGGCAGTGGGTTCAGCTCGCCGGGCAGTCTGAACACGAGTTCCTCTCAGAGCAGTCCGCAGTTCTCCGATGGAAACACTGGCGCAAGTAATGTCTGAAACTTGCTCTAGAATTAATCTGGGGCAACCATGCTGAATCAGGCTCAAGTCGCAATTTGGAGTTTATGAGTTATTTACAGTGTGTAAATAGTAGTTTTTCTCTATGTGTAGAGGGCCCTAGCTCAAAACTTAGCGAATTGTGCCTGATTCAGCCTGGTTACCTCACAAATTACTGTGTTAAATTGTTCTCAAACTTAATTATTCTAGATAAAGTAGGGCGGGGTTTTTATTTTTTTATTTTACTTTTACTTTTAAAAGTTTCGGGATATTGCAAGATGTGTTACCCTTGTTATCAAAGACAAATTTTCAACGGTTATATTTTTCTTATTGCTTATTTAATGCATTTTAAGAAATATCAAACAGGGATGTGATGAGATTACCCATAATGACACCATTTTTATCATCTCAAGCCCAGCTGAACCAAGTATTTAGGGGAAAAAATATAATATGTAGGTTTATTAAAATTAAATTTTCAATAAGGTAAAATACAAATGTTCTTAAGTTGTTCATTATTGATTGGATGTAAGTTTAGTTATTCCACTGCTTTTATAAAACATATATGTTAAAGCTTTTAAGTGTGACTTTAAATTTAAAACTTTTATTGATTATCTTTGAAACTTATATGGAATTAAATTGTAGAAGTTATAGAATAGCTTTATCTTTTAAAGCCTTCTCCTTTATATTATTATTTGTAACACATAATTTTCTTTTTTGAATAATTATCTCTAAAAAAGTTTTTTCAATGATATCGTCCTGCTTTGATAAACACAATTTGTCCTTCTGAACATGTATTAGGATAAACCACATAATATTTCTATTGCAGATTAAAAGTTGGCTCTTTTTCTGAAAAAAATAGTTCCAAGTAAATTTTAACTCAAGTACAGTCATAATTATTTGATTACTGTATTGTAATATTTATTTTTTAAAAAGGACCAAAATCATATCAATTGAGTCTGTTTTTTAAGTAGAAAACATATCTTGGGTGGCTTAGGCTTGTACAATTTTAGAGGGGCGAATCAAAATACACTTTTTTAATTCTTATTTTATGCACAGGCGAAGGTACTGATGAACGCCATAGAAGAAAGAGAAGATCAAGTCACGCCTTTACTCCCAAGGTATTATTATGCTCTGAGAATCTGACATGATTTAAGCACTGTTTCTATTGTTCTTGTGTCAATGGGAAATTGGGATAATTTTAGAGATGACATTAAAAAGGTTCTGCATTTTTTATAAAATTAGATAAAATAACATGAATAGGTTCTATCCTAACAGAATAATCATTAAAACAAAAATTTTACAGATTGGCAGGCTGGTTATAAAATAAAAGGAACATGATTGAGAAATCTATCTAATATATGTAGTCATCCAAACTGTTGATTGCATTTTTTTCTCAAAAGCGCAAAAAGTGGGGATATAATATTTTAATGTCACCTTGCAAGATACCTAGTTATTCCTGGCTAAGGTATTACAGTTCAATGCGAAAAATTAGAGTGAATTGTAGGAAGATCAATACTAGTTGAATCAATTTTCACATTATAGGATCTTTTCTTGAAATCTCCTTCCATGAATTTTCATTGTTGTAATAAACAAATGAAATTGACTTTGGTGTTTTTAGATACTGCCTGTGGTGATTAACATAGAGAGAGATTTGATTCTATTCATGTCTGGTTGACATATATTCCAGTGGTAAAAATAAATACTACATTTTCAATTAATGTTGCTTTGAATTTAGGGATTAAGCAGATTAGGCAAAAACAAACTATTTCATTTTTTTAGTTCTTACTCCATTTTCAACACTATACAGGATCTTACTATCCAATCGAAAATTTTGTTGTTTTTGTAGTAGAGACTTTAAGCTTTTTCATTTTCCTCAGGATCTGTTGTATCTCTTGAAAAATGTGGAAAATGAGATTGAGTTGTGCGAAAGCAACCTGAAAGAAGAAAATGAAAAACGCAAGAAGTATAAGGTCAGTCTTTTTTACATGATGTCAAACTAAAGTAAGAAGCTATTTTGCAACGCTTTTGCTGATAGGTTGTAGGCAATATTTATCATCTGGTGGTGGGGTTATATCGATTTTAAACTGTGAGGATAGTCATTCTTCTTTCTGGTCCGGACAGTATTATTTTTTGATTTTTCACAATGCTGTTTCACAATCCATGTTTAACTAATGAATTGAACTCGTGCTCCTGACTATAATAAGTGATTAATCAAAACTAGGGGTTTTTTTTTGTTTTTTTTTTGTTTTTTGTTTTTTTAGATTTTTTTTTATTTGAAGAAAATTTTCTGATAATAACATCAATGCATTTATCTCTCCGAGCTTTTGAATTTAAATACTTCATAAAGCACAAAAAGAGAAAAGAGAGAATTTTGACCATGTTATTGATTCTCCCATTTTCAGTGCCATTTTTCAACTTTTTATTCATTATATTGAAAAACATGATCTCACACACACACTCTCTCTCTAATCAGATTTGATATTTGATTGATGGTATTTTAAATTATCTGAGTTATATTGTGACTTGTTCCTCAAAGGTACCCATAGTACATGTATATAATTAGCCCAAGTCTCTGAAAAAAAATTTTTTTCCAATTTAAGTAGTTAGAGAAGTATTTTCTAGTTCTGTTTTTTTTTTTACCATACATGTAGCAGTCATAAGTTTCAATAGTAAAGGCTGAGCCACATATTTTCTTAGTTTAAAAACTGCATTAGTTGTATTATGTGCAGGTTTATTTAATGTAAAGTGCACAAAACTTTAATTTTTACATTGTATTGAATTTTTTTTTTCTTATATGCCCTGAATATTGATGCACAAAGCATTGTTTGCTATTTTTCTAATAATACAAATTGATAATTCGTTTCAGTCATTCCTTGTTCCTATCACCCTCCAGTCTGTAGACTATTTCCCTTTTCAGTTGGGGGGGGGGGGGTAGATCATTTGGTCCCCAATCGTGACATCAGCAATTCGAACCCAAGATTGGTCAAAAGCAGAATCTACAGTTATTCTAATCATACCAGCCAGTATATAACTTATTTCAGTCATATGTGGTTACTATCACCCTCAAGCCTCTAATCAATTCTTTTCTTCTTCACACATCCCCAAACGGACCCTGCTTGTAGATTGATGCTTGCCGGAGGACTCACAACTACGACCAGTTTATCATGACCTTCCTGTCGATGCTGGCGGAGCAGGGGCTGCTGGGAGAACTCATGGAAGAGAACATGGCCATCAAGAAGCCAGGCGGAGGAACCGGGGCGGCAAGTGGAAACAACTCAACAGCCGCCTCCAAGATTCCCAAGAAGGCACAGTTCAATGTTGCGGACAAAAAGAAAAAGTCGGCAAAGATAAAACGGAAGGGCAAGAGATGAAAAGGGGGATGTTGTTAATTTATAGTGGTTGTTATGCTTGTTCATGCAGGTTGTTGGATTTTTTCGGTGGTGGAGAGGGGCGGTGGTTGGCGGATTTGTTTAGATGAGAAGGGTGCTTAAAATCAATATACTTGAGAGAGAGAAAAAATCACAGGATATATATGCCCTAGCCATCGTTGTTGTTTTCTGGAGTAGACCCTAAAGGAGGTAATAGGAATTATGTTTTGTATAGCCCTGAATTACATGAAACTAGAATTCCATAGCTTTAATTAAGCTTGTTCTTCACCCAATCAACTAAGAATTTTTTATTATCAGTTTTACTCTGCTTGACAGATACTAAGAGGGAGGAAGATCTTGTCATTGACGCACCGTTTCAATCAAAAACTTTCATTTTTTTTAATTTGTGTTTTCAGATATTTACAATATTATCGAATTCATCTGTCCTTTTTCATTATAAGATTTTGGATTACTGTTTGATAAATCTTGGGACCTCATTCTTTTTTTTTTTTTGCTCTTTGAACTGTTTAAGTCCCTGTTATTTATTGCAAACAAATATCAAGTTAAAAGAATGTATTCACCAATGATGTAGCGAAAGCCTGTCTTCAGAATTTGTATGCTTGTGGCCTCAGCTTTATATCCTTTCCTAGTTTTCTTCTTTGAGCTGGGAACATGATTTTACAAATCATTGTTTCAGTTTGCGAGCAGACAAGCTGTTTCAACAATAAAATGCACTTATGTAGATTGATGCTGGGTACATTTTTATTATATTCCCTGGATATTCAGGTACAAAGCTTAAAAATCTCCATTTTGTCCTATTATGATAAAAGCTTTCCCATTTTGGTGCTTGATATCACCTTTGTTCCCTATAAATGGTCACACGGTTAAACATTACTCAATCCCCTGCAGGTGCTATTACTAATTTTTATTATTTGGCTAAAACCTAAACAGAGGTTGTGGTTTTCATCTAAGTTCTTTTACATAACTTTTTTGTGAGTCGCATTCCTTATAACAATAATATTAGGTGATAAGATTGTCTATGAGAGATATATGAGGCTTTCTGTACAAGTTTTTATTTTTATATAAACTTTTTTGCAAATTTATTTACTCTACAAAACTTTAATTTACAGTGGAAACCTTTAAAAAATGAAGTCTGGCGATTCAAATTTCTCATACATCGAATTTTGCAGGAGGGGAGGAATTTTTCCTTTTTGGCCCCGTTAAAATTGAACTCTTTAAATCTTTCTGGTTTGACCCTCTTCAGAAGCTAGCACCATCAATAGGCATTACAAAAGTATTATCTGTTAAACAGCATTCAATGCTGATTGCTGCCTAAAGCATGCTTGATTTTGAAGGCTTGAAGAAGAAATAATTATGGTTTAGAGAAGTTTGCTTTAGAAAGAAACACTTTTGTGGTTCAGGCTTGTCCCCCTATGTAATTCAAATCACCTTAAATCAAAGTGTTGATCCAATCCCAGGCAATTTGAATTATGAGTTTTCTCCACTGTACTGTTTTCCTATTAATGATCATTTTTAATAGGTCATTTAGGTATTTTAAATAAGATGATTATGCTCCCCAAAAATCTGTCACAGATTTTGTTCCTGCCAGGATTTTGTGCAATTACAATATTATTTTGTCTATATTTTTAATGTTAAGAAAATAAGTGCATGTAACTATTTTTGTATGTGCGACCATTTGTCAGTTTATTGAACAGGGAACTTCGTTTGCATACATCTGCATTTTGCAGCAATCAACCAAGTGTCAAGGTATAGTATTATATCTTCAATTTTAGATGAAGAATCATAATTGTACTTGTTTACCAATTTTTTTTCTTTAATCGGGTTTGATATTTTATAGCTTTAGTTATGTTTTCTCTTAGATTATTTTTTTTCCGTAGTCGAAGTTAACCTTGTGCCATGAATGATTCCTTTATAGTTATATAAAGTAAATCAGATAAATGGGAAAAATATAAGAATTTCTTTTGTCTTTAAATTTAATATAAAATGAAATAGAGTCAAATAAGCAGGTTTTTTGGCAGCAGCAATTTCGAAAAAGTTATGTAATTGGTTGTGAGAGATAATACCAAAGCTCAGATATACTACAATTCATGGGCTATTTATTTTATATCTAATTTTCCGCATTGGTATCGTGTTAGTAACAAGTCTCAGGAGCTCTGACTTTGAAGTCCTGAAGGTTTTTATGACTCTTGCTTGACAGAAGACATGGATTTACTTCAATTTAGAAGCCATGTTTTGACATAAATTTGCATAACTGATACAGGTGGTTGATTAAAAACAACCTCACTATATGCATTGCATTAAAAATATACAAACAACTGAAGTAACCTCAACTTTTTTTTCTTTCTTTTAAATAATTTCTGCTCCAATCTGTAGGCTATTGTTTGTTTCTTATACTCCGTACACCATAACAATCATGCACTTGCAGATTTCTTTTTGAAAATCAGTTATGTTTTTGTCAATTGTATCATAGCACCAATATTGGTTCTGGAGAAAATTGTAAGTCTCGGGTTTTGTTTTTTTTCCACCCGAAGTATGTACCTACATTCATGATGATTCTAGTTTTCATCGCAGTTCCTTGTGAGTAAAAAGAATGTGAAACTTACAACTATTTTTAATTTTCTGTCTACTTGTGAATCTATGTATGTTTGTTTTGTTGCTGTTTTTTTTTTTTTTACTACCCAAGTTTCTCTATGACAACCTAGGGTTCACCCTACTGTCCTTGATTTTGTTCCAAATTGTTGTGACTAATTAGGAGTGAAATCTGGGTATAGTAGAAAGTGGTGGAAGGATTGGCACAATGTAAAGCATATGGGCTATATGTTAAAATGATAGTGTGACTGTGAAGTTGAAGGTAGGAAATCAGCAAATGAAGAGGGAGAGAGGCTTGTAATAAAGGTCTATAAGAGTATAACTTATCTTGCCATGTGCATATTTTTCTAATGTGAATTAATTTAGCCATATACATTTGAACACTGTTGGACAAGTGCCAGTGCAACTAATACAAACCCGATGACTATTAATTGTAGTACTAAAACTACTATTGTCCCCGTATGATGATTACTGAAAAAAAAACAAACTGTGAGATACAGTCGGAGATTCTCATCTAGCTCAGTAGCAGGCATATCCATAGGTTTACTGAAACCCAGTTTTGCTAAAGCTAACTTAGAGGATGTGACAATAACTTAGAGAAAGAAGGTAAAATGCTATGCAAATTCTTAGGGGATAAATTTGAAGTCAAGAGACATTTCTATTTCAAAAAGTTTAATTCAAAGCGTAATCTTTTATAAAATATCACAGAGAAAAGCAATGGCAAGTAAAACGATAACATTTCAGGAGATTTTGATATGTATCACATGAAAATGTTCACAATAACAGATCCCAGATCCTCAGTTATGAATCGGTAACAAAAAAGTATTTACCATCTACAGTCCGCACATTTTTGTGCGAGTCAATGGGAGGTAAAGGACACTTGACATTAAAATTATCTGGATGCATGTACATATGAAGAAAATGAGGGGAACAGAATGACACCAAAGTCTTTAAAATTGTATTCACTATGAGGGCCTTAACCCTAATCAGGAATGGCTTTCTACCCTATCCTGTCCATCCATCTGCCAATCATTAATGCATCATGTAAGATTATAATAGGCGACACACATTGCTCCATGAAAATTAGGCCTATGGGTTGTTCCAAACCTGCAGTGAATCGTAAAGTGCCCTATGTGCAGCACTAGAGTCTTAAAGCAGTTCACAAATAGATCGCACCTGAGCCCTAGCACTAGCTGCAGGCTCGTATTTGTGAGGTCACCAGGGACACGACAACATACACAGTACATAGAATAGGTTGCTCTGAGATACTAGTACTGTTGTAGCCTTTTCACTGCCAGGAATAGAATTAAAGGGGTCCTGACGACCATCCAGCAGACATCCTAATGAATAATATCGATTATTTTACATAATTGTACTTGACCGTGGAAAATACTTTTATTCAAACATTGTATAATCTCAATCAACTCCAGATTGTTCTCATGCTCTAATTTCTTTGATTCTCGCATACATTACATTAAATTGCTTCCTTAATACCCTTTTTTTTTTTTTTTGGGAACCAACTCCATCATAGTTACAATGTTTTTAGTTGTAAAAGATCAGCAGTAATGACAATGGCACACGACAATAAAAAAAAATCCTAGCTTGTGAAAAACATTGCAAAAATGCACACATACTATAATACAGTTTCTGATATGAAGTTTAAAAAGAGAAGTAATGAGGCACTTTATGAAATGATATCTTTAGAAATGTTTTAAAGAAAAGATACTGAACAATTTCTCTTGTATCACAGACATAACAAAATGTCTTTCAAAGTTATTGTTTTTTTTATATTATTTTCATCAGAAGAGAAAAAGCAAAAAATCACGCAAGTACTTCTTTCAAAACCATAAGATATCGACATTTCTGACAAAAATCATATGTTTAAAAAGTATAGTTAATTTAATGTGAATTAATCTCAGTAAAAACTTTAATTTTAACTCTTGCTATTCTTTGAGGGTAGGGGAAAGGGGGGATTCTATATATGAAGTTAGAAAAATCGTAATCTGCATGGACAATAAAAACATGACTTTTCTAAGATTTCAAAACTGCCTTTAAAGAAAACATCATTCTAATCCAAGTTTATCGAAAGGAAGAGAAAGGACAAAGTTTGCCTATCGTATTCAATGTTGATTCTCCCTAAGGACTGACACTTTCTTTGGCATTTGGTAGAAATTTTTGTTCTATGATTCTTCATTTATATTAAAAGATTATCCAAGAGAAGCATTACTACCATAATACTTTAATAGAGATTTTTAACATATTCATAATGTCAAATCAAGATTCAGCAGGTTTTACATGTACAACAAACGAAATATGAGGTTGTACAAGGGAAGTTATATTATTGTAAATATTTTCAAGATTTTATATGAATTGTGATCAAATCAAGATTCATCAGCTTTTATAACAAATATACAGCACATCATCCCTCCATATTCATTATGCTGTACTATACATGAGAAGCTACATGTATACATGTATTTACCGACAGTGAATGTGATTGTTTTTAAGATTTCATACAGTCAAATCAATATTTATCAGCTCTAACGACAAATGTGTAACACTACCTCTCTCCATATTGATATGGTTAGAGTGAGGTTGTACAACAGTAGTAAAAATAGTGTTTTTGAGATTTTATATGGTTAAATCAAATAAAGATTCAGCAGTTTTTATAACAGTTTATGTACAAGACAACGTTGCCTCCCTCCATAGTCCTATGGTTAGAGTTACTCAGTTAGACTGTACAAGGGAGGTAATAAAAATTGTGATTTTAAGATTTCATTAAGTCAGATCAAGATTCAGCAGAGCATGTATCAAAACAACAGAGTTGTCTCCCTCTGTGTAGATTGTCATAGAGAATCCCTCAGGGTTACCTAGGAGATGTTAGACCCAGAGTTCTCTCAATATGTAGAGAGAAAATTTCCCTCACTGTTTTCTATCTAACCACCCTGTGCTCATCAATCGACCCGTATCTCACGCCGTTTTCTCCGACAGGCCACGTCAGCAGATCGTTGTTGTATCCCGGGTACGCCCGTTTGCTCTGGGGGGCAGCAGATCTGAAAACGGCATGCCCCCTCCCGTTGTAGAGTCCTGTACCGAGACCTTCGTACACGCGGGACTCCCTGTTGGCCAGTGGCCTCCCTTGGCCGTCTACTTGCGGCAGGTCGTGATCCATGCAGAGCCGGAGTTTGTCCAGCAGGGAGCCAGGCCACGCGGCGTCAGGGTTGCTTTGTCGGCCCAGGTGTTGGAAGCGGTTTGGTAGATTTCTGGTTGTAAGGAGAAAGAGGAAAATGAATACTTTAGTTATTGTGTTTACAAAAGTGCATATCTACATCAGCATCCACTGCGTCAGGACCATTTCTATAGCGGGATATTTCAGGAATCACCGTTTTTTTCTACTATGTAAAGCCTACTACTTCTGTTTGGGTTTAACAGGATAAGAAAGTTAATGAACTTAGATATGACGGGAGAGGGGGACGAGCTTGATTCTCCAAAATAATGGTCAATCGACTTGCAAAGCATTGTTTGGGTCTGTCAGAAACCTGACACAACGGTCTAGACCCTAGGCTAAGTGGAGACAAATGATGAAAATATAAAGTGGAATATAGTGTGTTGTACTATAGTGTGTGAAGGGGTTTTTAACAGGCATGGAGTCAAAGATACGGCAATGAGATTGGTTGGCCCACTGATAAAGAGGGTGGAGATAGGGAGATTCAAGTTCAGAGAGCAAGAGACACAATGAGATAGAGAGATGGGGAAAAGAAGAGGGTGGGGGGACATAACAGGTATTACTGTTAGGACTAGGTAGTCTCAGACCTTGAATAACCGCACAGAAGAAAGGAATATCAGATGCAATAAAAATAAACAACAAAATCCGTGAACTAATGACAGCCTATTTGAAGGGTCATGGATCACAATAATTAAATTTTTTTCAAAAGGGAGATGATAAGTGCTGAAAATTGAGTTATTGTGTTTACAAAAGTGCATACCTACAACATCACCTGCTGCATCGGGACCACTGCTATAGCAGGCCATATTTTCAGAAAAATAAAACAAAAATTTGATAACAGATTGTTTTTCTTCTGTTACTTTTTCAGACCAGTTGGAAAGTCATAATTATCTCCTCGGAGGAAGGTAAAGCTTCTTAGTCTAGTCATACTAATATTTGGGTCTTAAAAAAACAAGAAAAAATAGGTACATTTTTTAATGACATCGCACACTTTTGCTTCAGGCCTTTCATTTCACTTACTCCGTATATTTGGTATACTCCTCAAATGTCATCCAGTTGTCAATTTTCCTTGTGATAAGCGCGCGGCCAGAACTGAGATTCTCTTTGTACACCTTGGGCGTCACCTGGGCAGCGAAGGGGTAAGTATCCTCCACCGCGATGTAGCTGCGTTTGGAGCTTCCACTGTCGCTCCTTTCCTCGTCTAAAGGCCTGAACCCCACACTCTTCTTCCCATTGCTAGCCGCTCCACCTCCTACACCACCGCCTTTACTGTCAAAGCCGACTCCTCGACTTCCTCTGCCGTTTCTGTTTCCGTCACTGTCGGAACCTCCCCCTCCCCCTGCACCACTGAGCCTCGAGGCCGCGCCACTCGTCATGGACACTCTGCTGATTCTGCCCATGCCTCTCCGCTTCTTCTTGCTGCGTTTCTTGGGCTTGGGCTGATTGAACGGGCTCCATTCGTGACAGTCGCCCGGGTCCCCCTCCCACTAAAAGAAGGAGTAACCCACTCACCCAAACAGTGCAGGGTACAGCAAAACTGCAAAGAACGTTGTAAAATATGTGATCAATTAAATCTAAAACTTGTAAAAGTAAAATATTAATTTCTTCCTCGTTGGGTGAGTTGTTTTGTCAGCAGGGTACAGCAAAACTGCAAAAAACGTAAAATATGTGATGAATTAAATCTAAAACTTGTAAAATATGATTTTCTTTCTCATTGGGTGAGTGGGTTTGTCAGCAGGGTACAGCAAAACTGCAAAAAACGTACAATAATTATGTCATCAATTAAATCTAAAATTTGTAAAATACGATTTTCTTCCTCATTGGGTGAGTTGGTTTGTCAGTCGAGTACAGTGAACCTGCTGAGGAAACTTAAAAACTTGAGATCAATTAAATCTAAAATTAGCAACATGTGATTTTCTTCATCATTGGGTGACTGAGCTTTTCAACAGGGTATGCTACAGCAAAACTGCAGAGATAATTTTCGCCTAATTTTCCAATCAACTAAATCTAATTGGGGATATTCTTCCTCAATGTATGAGTGAATTTGTCAGCATGGCACAGCAAAATTGCAAAGAAAATAAAAAAGTAAGTTGTGAATTAAATCTTTCTTTTCTGATGAAGGCTTGAAACACAAAAATTGATGTGCCTTGCAACAGAAAATGTTATTTTAAAATCATATTGAGGTTTAATGTTTTTTATTATGTTTTCACTTCAAATTGATCTGTAAAAAATAAATGTTATTGTCCTTCTAAGAAACAATCAGGCACATAAATAGTTCATTTTAAATCTTACTTAGTTGCTATTATGGTGAGTCTTGGTCTGATTGTCTTTCTGAACCCATTATCTAATTTGCTAGATATTCAATACTGAATTTATTACATTCACAATAACAAAACTTTTTTGTTTGTTTTTGTTTTTTAATGTGTCACAAATCAATCTTATCAATAAAGTGTTTAGGATTTGTATGCTTAGACTGTTTTAGACATAAACAGATCTATTTATTTAATTTCTCATAATATTTTTCCGTATTTCTTAACAGCAATCTTGTTTCGGATAAAATCAGTTGTTATCCACAATAATATTAAATGAAATTATTTTTTTTTTATATAAAGTGTTTTGGATTTGTATGCTCAGACTGTTTTAGACATAAACAGATCTATTTATTTTATTTCTCATCGTATTTTTCAGCAATTCTAAACAGCAATCTTGTTTCGAATAAAATCAGTTGTTATCCACAACAATATTAAATGAAATTATTTTTTTTTACATCAGCACAGATTTTATATAAGGTAAACAACCTTTGTCACGGCTATTGAGAAGCAATCTTATCTATCTGGACATCTGCCTCTCATTATGTTAACTTGGACAGCACTAACCTCCATCCCAAGAAAATTACACATACACTTTTCACCTCAGTGTTTATTAAAGTAAACAATCTTATTTCAAGGGTTCTGTATAGGGTTTCATAGGGTAACCTAGGAGACATTATAAACCAAAAAGAGAGAGATAAATCTTATTTATCTGCATTCATAGTTATAGTGTTAGTTCGACGAGCACGAACCTCTATCCAAAGCCCTTTGAGTGAATGGCACACCAGTCTCCTCAAACAAGTTCTTCACCAGGAAATACTCTCTCAGCTTCTCGCGTCTGAACTGATCTACCATGACGCCTGCATTTCCCCCCATTGTAGACACAGAGCAGTGGTCGTCAATGGGTTTGTAGCCGATTTTTATCACCCCTGGAAGCTCGTCAAATGCCACACGTTGCTCTTTTGTCAACTGTGAATTTATAGTACATAAAACAAGCTTATTCAGAGTAATAATACATATACAGTTACTTTTCACATATTACTTTACTTTTTTTGTATGTGTTTCAAATCAATATTTTTATAGAGAAATAGTTTTAACTGCTTTGTGAAATGATACCTGAAAATTCCATATTACCAAAATATTTAAAATCCAAGATAGCATGATGTAATTTGCAAAAACAAAATATCTTGGTTCTGTTATTTTCAACCAAGCTATTCGTAAAGAGAGTGATTGGCTTAAATTTGCTGTGCTATAAATAAGGTAAAGGATGAAGTCAAATAAATTTATTATGAACTCATAGTATACTCTTTCTTTCATATAGCTCTCTCTGATAACATTAAATTATTACTCCATATGTCACATAAGGAAAAAGAAGTCTTCATAAAAAAAAAGACTATAAAAACTGAAATACAAATCTATAACAGAGAGGCATTGCAATTCATAATTTTTTTGCCACTCTCTTTTTGACAGAAAGAACATAAATTAAGTAAACATACCCCATTTTTCATATTGCTGCGGCTGAGGACAACTCGGTCATGCTTGCGAAGGTCAAGCATCGCCTCTGCCGATTGACCCATGAGGCGCTCGGGTCGAATGTCAGGCTCTGGTGGCTCCAGCGAGTTTGGTGTGCTCGTGCGCGACTGCCTCGACTGGCGACCAGACGCACTCTTGGTTGAGCCCGGCCTAGGTGGTGTGTAAATCTGTTTAAAAATTTCAGAGTAAAAGTAAGTTGAGTTAAGTCTAATGTTAGCACTATGTAGGCTATATTATGGACGGGACCCCAAGACTAACGTCTGACAGTTTTCAAGTTTTGCAACACAGAGACAGTGTGGGTCCCGGACTTATGTAACAGTCGATCACATTATACTGACACCGACCCAACCAGTGGGGGACGAAATTAGACAAATATTGAGAGTAAGAATGTAGATACATTTTTACAAAGCCTTGTTAAGGATTATATGTAGCATATTTATAGTTTGACATCTCTTGGGTTCCCAAAGAAATTTTTCATGGCAAAAGTAGCTTTTATTTAATAAATTGCTCAAGTAGTGATAAATATCAGATCAAAAGTAACTGAACATTTTTTTTCTAAAAAAAAAAATAAAAATTTAGAAGTGGTTAGTACATATAAAAAAATGAATGAATGTAGACCTCTTTTGTTTTATAAAGGCATGAAGGTTTTCAGTTGAATGTCTGTAACATGTCAGGACATTCTGTCACAGGTAACTATGGTGCTAGAACCTCAATGAATTGAGTGACACTCTCAAGCCAAACTACATGTCTGAAATAGAGCTGTTCATCAACGCAGGATCCTTTAACATACTAAGATGTTTGCTACATGCTTCTAAGAACTTAACCATTAGCATTTAACCTGATTTTATCGCTTTGCTTTTCTCAGTTCTAGCTATTCTTGACATTTTTAAAATGTTATCCAACTTTTCTTCTTTCTCTGAGAATTTGGATATAATCTGCCCTGAAATGCTGAAAGGCCAAGATGGTTATATCCCATAAACCTCTAGGAATACTGAATATTACTTTTTTTTTTTTTTGTGGTTCCACTAATTTTTGTTTGGTTTGAGAACAACAACAAAAAATAAGAATAAAAATCGTAAAGTGTGAAATCAATTTGGGAATATCCGCTTTTTTCTAGGCTACATGTATTTCCAACAGAACAAATAGTATACATCTACCTTCCAGTCCTACCTTAGTGTCTGGACTTATTTCACAAGCTGCTCCAGTTTCCTTCTCCCCAGTATCTGGATCTCGGGTCTCACAAGTCTCGACTCTTGGCTTTTCTTCGGAGGTAAACAGCATGTCCTCATACACTGACTTACTCTGCTGACTCTCCAGAGGAATTGTTTCACTGTTCACCAGCTCTGAGGTCATGTGATCTCTTGAGATCATGTCCCGAGAGGCAAATTCCGATGTTGCAACTTCTCTTGACACTATACTGCGAGACACCCCAGCCTCAGTCGTTTGAGTTCCAGTATGACTTTCAGGTGGCATAGGAGACTGGAAGCTTTTTATCTGCTGAGACGAGGATTCCCTGGTTAAAGTTCTTGATTCCTTTTGCCTTTCACGAATTTCTGGATCAGATTTTTCTCGTTGGGACTGTCTTGATGTTTTGGCTGCATCTTTGCTGCTATTGCCTGTCTCAGTTTTGGATATTTTGACAGAACTTTTCGAAGTGCTCTCAACTCGTGATTCCTTAGAGGATGTTCGATTCGATTTGCTAACATTTTCTCTGCTGTGCCCGTGTAACATGGTTGCCTCTTGACTCTGAGCTCTTTCTCCAATAGATTTTGTTTGTCTTCCTGAAAGACAAATAATGTTAAAATCAAATGTAAGATAATTTTTTTTCTTCTTTTCAAAAAACATGTACTAAAAAATAACATTATTTTAGTATTATTTGGGTGAAACTGCAGCGAGTTGTCATACAATTAACACTGATAATAATTGTAATGGCACATGTTAACTAATCTTAAATTCATGAATCAGACCAGCAAAATTTCAAATGCCTTCTTTCCCCTTTCATAATGTACTGTTTAAATGTTTATCATGTATAAGTTCCAATTTTAATGTGCCTTTAACATTATTATTGCTGCTACATGTTATTTACAATATTATAACAGTCAAACTCATACCAGCTTCAAAGAGACACATTAAGCTTTCCTTACCTTTGGCACTGATTAGATTGTCAGGGGCAGACACTTCTCCACCACCTTGCTTTTTTATCTCTCTTTGCTGCTTTCGCCATTTTGTTAATCCTGCATTAAGCTCCTTATAGACAAGTTCGTCATCTAAATCCACATCAAGAGTAATGATAATGTCATCCACCTCAGCCTCTGTCAATGGTATTTTGGCCTGTGAAATATGGGTAGAGTAACATTGGAAAAAAAGATTAGATTTAAACCCTTCAACATATTAATATGAGGATATCAAAATACTAAGTAGAGACAACAAACATTCTTTTTGAAAAAATTTCAACTAAGAACCCAGGACAAGGAAAATTATTGAAATGTTTCTAACAAGTGAGATTTTCAATTTTTGTTTTACTGTGAAAAACAAAATTCTCATGTCTGTATGACTTAAATCCATGTAAAATTATTATTGCAATTCACTCTTGTGTCACAATTTTAATCTTTCCTAATACATACAATTTTTATTGTAAAATTCATACAAATAATTTGCCTTGTATCTAATTAAACCATGATAGACATTATCTGATATCAATGTACACCTTATCAAAAGGAATTATATTCTTTACATAAAGAGAAAAACTTTTAAAACACAATTATGGGTCTTAAGGTTTTTCTTTGATTTGTCTCGGGCAGCCATGGAAATCCCCATTGGATTTTGATAAGGACTGATATGTTCACCAACTAAGTTCGGTTTCAGAAGCCTACCACACTACTGTATGAGCTCCATGGCCAATTTAATGTGTCCGTGCTACAGTTAAAAACATCATTTGACTAGATGGCTCAATAGATTGAATGCCTTTCTCACAAAAAATACCTGAGCAGACCTGAGTGATTTTTATTTAACAGTTTTCGTTAAAGAATACTACATGTTCTCATTTAAGAATAATTAAATTATTTGATGGTCAACTAAAAGTTGGGTAGTTTGTTTGAGTGAAAACATTGGATTGACTTACAGAAGTGACTGCATTGAGGAGTTCCTCTCTGGAAATAGACCAACTTTTGTCTTTATCAGCCAGTAAAAATAAATCCATAAGGCGCATACGATTGAGTGTGAGGAATTTGTCCAAAAGCTGAAGACCGTCAGGTGGTGGAACAACCATTGTTGGTACTTCCGGCAATGGCTTTGGAGATGGAGAAACTTCAGGTGGTGTAGGTGGTTCTGGTTGCCACAGTCGAACTGCTTTATAATTAGCCTGAACTCTTTTTTCAAGCTCTGTCTTGTCTGGTTTTCTTGCTAAAAATTCTTCATTAAGACCAATATTATCTAAATCATTTCTGAGTTTTTTCCTCTCTCCTATCCAACTCTTGTATTTTGCAACCTTTTCTTCCTCCTCCGCTTGTGCCTTCTCTTCTGCTGTTGGTTCTTTTACTACTTGACCAAGCGGTTTGAGAGAACCATTTAGAACTGGTGGGGCAGGGGGTACAAAAACATTATGATATAGACCCAACCTGTGTTTCAAAGGTGTTTCCATTGGCGGAGCAACTATTACACGTTTTCGACATGGTGGCCCACCAAATATTTTCACTGCTGCTTTGTAATGCTTTATATGAGGTAGATTTCTTTGCTTGAAAAGTTTCAACCTTTCCTCTTCAGGGATGTGATCGAAATTGTAGGGGTCAAACAACCGGTGCATATCATAGCTGATGTTTGCATCCAGAATATCATTTCGTACTCTTGTACCCATGGTTAATGGATGTTGATTTCTAGGGTTAGATAATAGATTATTGAGCAGATGTTTATGGAGATCAAGATCTGGAGCAACTAGACTCTAGAGATATATATCTAGCTCTCTTTGTAAATTAGTTGTTGCAAGATTTTCTTTATAGATCTATAGATCTAGATCTATGTTTTGTAATCCGAGAAGCCCACATCTAGATTAAATCTAGACCTGGGTCTAGTCTAGAAAAGATTTGACTAAACTAGATATCAAGTATTTAGTTTAGATCTAGATTTTAGATCTATTGATGAAATGATTATTCTTCATTCCAACCAACTATGTTCAATAGGTTTTGGTTCCATTTAGTGACAAGTATACAGTTTGGAATACTGTTTTCATACTCTATCTACACCATTGTTGCTACAGAAAACAATGCAACGACCTCTAACGGTCGTATCAATTTACGATCCTGATACACAGAAGAGCGGATCGTTTGGCTTCGTTTCTGGCAAGAGAAAAAGTATCTTATTCAATTCAAGGGTACGAATCTTTTTTTTAATCATTACCCTACATGTTGACTACATTTACGTTGTTTTTTTTTTAATGTCGTTTTTGTGTTGTTTTGTTTTTGTAGATGTGACTCTTAGAAGTAGCAGAGCAACCAACGTTGAAACATAAAAACCAAATTTGAATATGCAGTTGGGTGATCTGATAAGAAATATTAAAAGTAAAGAGCTGTAGGCCTACTTGTGAGAATACAACAACTCCCCACACACTCAACAAAAAGATAGATACATAATTAAATACAAATAAGTGGCATGACACAAAAAGGCAGATATATTAAATGAAAAATATAAATAACAGAAGAATGCATTGTTTTATTGCTGTGTAAAGAAATTACAGAACGTCGATTAAAACATAAAGAAGTATATTAGTAGACTTACACGTTTAAGTTCATGACAACATCAAAAATGGTAACTAATATTCAGTAATTGTGCTAAAGACTTGGCAATTAAAAACGCGAACACACCCAGAATCGTGATAATTAATATATAATAGTGTGTACATAACAGCAACCACTCAATACAAGAAATAGCTATGAAAGAATGCAATTTCAAACATAAATCAGCGGAAACTTTGAATGCAGTTCAAAGCCATCTTTATCTTACTTCGACATCGAATATCAAGTGAATAGCATCATAGTTTAGAATAAGATTGGACATGGTAATGAAAGCAAAAAGTAATTTTTAAAAAGTATGTTGTTTAAAACAAAAATCATAGAGAATTGATGATAATAACCAAATGTTCTTTATAAAACAAAACATAATAACCATGTACATGTATATTGTATATAGAAATCAACCGTAAAAAGAGAGAGAGGGAGGAAGGGAGAGAAAGAGAGAGAGAGAGAGAGAGAGAGAGAGAGAGAGAGAGAGAGAAAGAAGAAAACTTTAAAAATATTCCTAAAGAGAAAGATTTAATAAGGCACTAATCAGTTAATTTTAACTATACCAATATAAAACGTGCATTTTTTTCATTTAGTCAATATCGTATTAAAAGATTAGCAGATATGTAACAGTTTACCTGAACATTTCAATAATCATTTGTATAAAAATGCTTTTGGGGTAAATCAATTCATGAACAAATGTATATCTTTAGTTGGCAGGGCATGGCGAATCATTGGCTCATGAAAGTACTCATAAACCTTCTTGGCCACGTCATCTCCTGCGACGCGATCTCTGTATGCCTGGTACCTCTCGGGGCTGTCAAACTGTCCGACATAAAAGACACATCTGTCGGCTTCACGGTAAGGGAAACTACTCCAGTCTCCCCATGCAAAGAACACCTTAGAACTGCTCAGGATTGTGTTGTGCTCACATTGATTCCGGAGTTCCCTCACGCGCTCTACAACCCTGTTAGCCTCGTGTCTCTCTGGGGTATTAGCGGCAGGCCACTTCAGTTTTCCATAGGTTTTGGGCTGGTGTGGGGACGATGAGACCTGAGCTCCGCCACTCGGCAAATCTTTAGCACCGGTCGTATTGAACTCGTTTTGGGCTACCAGTGCCCACCAGTTAGTCGCCAGGTCGGGAAATGTGGCTGTTTGGTTCTGTAACCAGCTGAGTGAAGCGTTCTGTGAGGGGAAGTACAGCATTACAGCGCTAGTCTCTTTGTCGGAGGGAATCATGGGCAGCTGGTTTGTAAACCCAAGTACTTGTCCGTGATGCAGATACAGGTTGCCCGTTGAACTTCTGAAACAACATTGCACGAGACCGGATAAGTTCATTGGGAACAAAAGCAGGAGGACGCAACCGTTGCCATCGTTCTCTATCAGGTGGAACGGCACTGTGCCGAGCTCAGCACTGGAGTCATGTGGGGGTAGCCCCACAGCAATCGCTTCCTCATAGGTTGGCGGGGCTTCTAACACGGGCCTTCCTCCTCCTCCCTGTGCGGTGCTCATCTCTGGTGCCGACGAAATATAATTTTCCCAAGCAAATGCCATGGGTACTTCATGACTAGAAGCAGATGGTGGCAATGGACCCCCCTCAGACTTTTCAGGGACAGCCGATGCTTCTGGCGATGTTTGCTTTTCCGGAGTTTCAGGTGAGACAACAGGCTGTGGGTGCGATGGCTGAATGTTCGGTACTGAGATTGATAACTCGGTTGGTGAATCAGATGAAGCAGGGGTTAAATTCTTTGGGGATGTTTGCTGACTTGCATCCAAAGACGCTGTCGTTGATTCGGCCTCGGTATAAACAGGTTTTGACAAAACAGGGTTGTTCACAAACACATTCTGTGGCGTAAACTTCACGTTCTTAAAATCGTCTTTCGATCCACTGAAAGCATGTATTCCTTGTTGACATAAGTTATACACCAAGTCCTCTCTGTTCGGAGATACTTGTGCTCCTGATTTAGGCGGTGAACTGACAAGTGGTATGGTGCCCACAATAATCAGTAGCTTGAGGCATAAGTTGAATCCCATGCTGACCTCCACCTCTACAAGAACGTGATAGGTCACTTTGATTATATGGCACGTGCGTTCTGCAGTCGACGGAGGCATCGGTTCAACAGTGAGCTTTTGTTTGTTCCATCTGATAGCTTTGCCCGCTCCTAGACTGTGTCCTACAAGAGCCCTGATAGGTCTAGAAGTGTAATTCTTTTCGGTTCCAGCTTGGAATTCCACATCTTGGTACAACTGGGCTTTCACTCTGCCACAGTCTTTTGTGCTTTCGTTGTTTGCCTCAAGTGAGATCTCAATCTTATCCCCTGGACAGTAGACTTTGCGGGCGGTGCAGGCTCTTAAAGTGACTTTCCCCGCATTTCCGAAACCAAGGGCCTTAGACATTGTCTTAGTATTTTTGTACCAAAGTGATTTCCCGAGTGTCGGATCATTGGCATCAACATTGGCCAGAACCGTGAAATATTTGTACTGAATGAAATCAAAGCCTGGGAATTTCTTGTCCACCTGCAGTTTTAGCCAGTACCTCACTGACCCATACTGACCCTCAAAAGACGAGGGTAGTCCTTGGCTCGGGAGCTGGAAACTAAACGCATAAGTGTTTCGTCCCGCCGGAAGTATTCCAGCAGATTCTGTTACAAGCCACTTGAAAACATTGAAGTATGTTTCGAGGCCACTTTGCTGGCTTGGGTTTTTTAGCGGCTCGTGCCACTGTGTGAGCGCCTTGCCCGTCAGGAATATCTTGACGCCGTTGATCCTCACCACGTCCTCAACGTCCAGCAGAACTTGGCCCTCGATGGTGTCCCCTGGTCTGTACACACCTGTCTTAGTGTTTCTCAGAATTATTGAACATCCAGTAATCTTGCCCATGCTGTAATGAAATCCTGGGAGTATTGTCTGTGGACGAAGTCAGCAACATGTAAACCACCTCTTTAACAACAGCAACATGTAAACCACCTCTCTAACAACAGCAACATGTAAACCACCTCTCTAACAACAGCAACATGTAAACCACCTCTCTAACAACAGCAACATGTAAACCACCTCTCTAAAAACAGCAACATGTAAAGCATCTCTCTAATGCAAAACATGTAAAGCATCTCTCTAACAAGCTTGTAAATATGACTGTGCTTAATGAAAAGAATAAATTAAATGAAAAAAAAGTACATTTTAAAAATTGAAAAAAAAAATGTTCTGCCGAGAATAATGACAAACGAAAACACCTCTGCTATCCGCAGCAACATGTAAACCATCTCTTTAACAACAGCAACATGTAAACCACCTCTCTAACAAAAGCAACATGTAAACCACCTAACAACAGCAACATGTAAACCATCTCTTTAACAACAGCAACATGTAAACCACCTCTCTAACAAAAGCAACATGTAAACCACCTCTCTAACAACAGCAACATGTAAAGCATCTCTCTAACAACAGCAACATGTAAAGCATCTCTCTAACAACAGCAACATGGAAACCACCTCTCTAACAACAGCAATATGTAAACCATCTCTCTAACAACAGCAACATGTAAACCACCTCTAACAACAGCAACATGTAAACCATCGCTCTAACAACAGCAACATGTAACCCACCTCTCTAACAACAGCAACGTGTAAACAATTTCTCTAACAACAGCAACATGTAAACCACCTGTCTAACAACAGCAACATGAAAACCATCTCTCTAACAACAGCAACATGTAAACCATCTCTGTAACAACAGCAACATGTAAACCACCTCTCTAACAACAGCAACATGTAAACCACCTGTCTAACAACAGCAACATGAAAACCATCTCTCTAATAACAGCAACATGTAAACCATCTCTGTAACAACAGCAACATGTAAACCACCTGTCTAACAACAGCAACATGAAAACCATCTCTCTAACAACAGCAACATGTAAACCACCTCTCTAACAACAGTAACATGTAACCCATCTCTCTAACAACAGAAACATGAAAACTATCTCTCTAACAAGCTTGTGAATATGACTGTGCTTAAGGAAAAGAATAAATAAAATGAACAAGTACATTTTAAAAATTGACAAAAAAAATGTTCTTTCGATAATAATGACAAACGACAACACCTCCGCGACCCTTATTATTTTGATAATAATAATAATTATTATTATTCTTAAAGGCTAGAAATTAAAGTGTCGAACGTTTAAATAATTTCCGAAATAGTTACTGAAAGCCATGTTAATTCAAATTTCATTAGGTTAAAAAGAATCTCATTTAATGTTACTATTCCTTTTCAAAAATCCTATATCAGATAAGGTTTTTAAATACACACAGTGTCTAAATCAAGATCACTTGTAAAATTGAGCAGAATGGACCAGATCCCGCTGTCTAACGTATAGAGTATTGTTTAAGAAAGTTTATGAGAGCGTGCTGGTGATTCCATGCGACACAAACATTGTCGTTCCTTATTTATCATCATTAATCGCCTATGCTGGAGGCCATTTCAAGTCAACCTCAAGATGCACCGGAAGAAGAAGAAGAATCGCCTTTCGCATCCTGGTTATCCGCGCCGGGCCGCCTCGGCAGCTTCTTGTATTTTAGTTGTAAGTTGTTTCCATTTTTGTCTATCTTGTTGCTCCTACCAGACTATTATTTAGCGATCGATCAAAACATAATAAATAAACTTCATGTGCATGTATGATACAATAATTTCAATAAAGTCAAAATGCGATCAGTTAAAAGCCTATTAGTGGTATACTTACCAGCTTCTATAAAACTTTGTAAAGATAATACACTTGTGTGACGCAGGATATCTTTACGTAGATATCATTGAAGTCTGAAGAGAATCTCAATAAACCACTTAATATAGGCTATAGACCAGTTCCAGATAAATTTGTCACATGATACACCCCTTATCTATAATTATTGTTGGTGTGACTGTGTGGACATTTCCACTAAGATGTGTGATACATGTTCTATTGTGATAAAGTCGCCAAAGCTATCTTACAAGTTACAGTTAACCAATTAATTTAATTTTTCGCGTTTCAAAATTTTTCAGGGATAAAGATGGTTCACAGCTTGACATTGCGAAAACTTTACTATAGCGCGATTTCGTCTTACAGTCACACACTATTTATATCTTCTCCATACCTGACTGTCTGTTTGTAGGTCTGCATGTCTTTGATTTTACCAATCTGTCTGCCTGTCTTTCTCTGGCCCTATCTGTCTTGCCTCTTTCTTTCTCCCAGCTCACGCTCACTCGCACTCTGTCTTATTCTCTCCCTCTCTCGCGCGAGCTTTTTCACCCCCACACCCGCCATTTTCCTCCATGGCTTTGCCCTTTACTCTCTTGATTCAATAAATATATTTTTACCTCCCTTGTATTTCTTCTAAAAAGATCTATTCTAGATATATCTAAAAATACTACACTTATTTCTAGTATTTTGATTTATCTGCCTCGTCAAAAATAATTATTGGATTGAACAGGACTAAACATTTTAACGCAATTCTTAATCATAATTGATTAGAGTATTTCTACTTAAAAGTGTCTATGTTTCTATTTACTCATTCATTTTTGTACGTGTATTAATTTTTATGTATACTTTATAACGTTTACACAAGATACGATTTTCTTATATACATACATTCAGTAACTCCAGCTGTGATATTGTGATACTATGATTTATATAGTATGTATAATATTATTGGTCTTTATGTCGAAATTCTACCTTTCTATTTTCATATTGTTGTAAACTTTATAATTTCGTTTGTTGTATGAAGAGAGTGTACTTTAATTTACCCTTGAGGGATGAATACAGATTTCTGTATTGTGTATATAGGGACATTAATGTTACAAAGTTACTCTACATGCGCTGGACATAACCACAGTGTCTGTGTTTGCCTTTTTCGTTTTTTTTTTTTACTCAATATAACTTTTTATGCATGCATTGACTCACCCTTGTTATACCTAAGATGAAAATGAGCTAAGTAAAGGTATGGCGTTCCAGCACCAAGGCAAGGTTTAACAATATAAGAGCCTGATCTTAATACGGTATAAAATGCGCAATGCGCACTATCATTATCACCAGTAAGCTAACGCACAATAAATTTATCAACCATTTGGAAATAATTACACTTGATGAAAACCACAAGGTCCATACATGAACTACCAGCATGAAAGCCTCAGTCCCACCCATTCAATTGAATACGTAATATGTATTCATTGCTTCAATATAACTTTATTGAGATACTGATACTATTAGTACTTCTAATTTTCTATTCCTCTTAGTCTTACTACTACTGCTGCTGGTACTACCACTACCACCTCTGGTGCTATTAGCATTACCACAACTACTATTACAGCTTCTACTACTACTACTACTACTACTACTACTACTACTACTACTACTACTACTACTACTATTACTACTACTACTACTACTACTACTACTACTACTACTACTACTACTACTACTACTACTACTACTGCTCCTCATACTCCCCCTATCACAATTTAAGATACTAATATTATTACTACTTCTACTACTAATTCTACTAGACTACTACTAGAAAGAATAATTTATTAATGGTAACAATAACAACAACACAACAACAATACATTTTTCAGTGTATTATTTGAACGCATAGCTAAACTTTCATGCACATTTTGAACGGGCTGTAGTACTTCTATTACAATTATGCCTTATAATATATTGCTTTGTGTTTGCTGCTTTAAACAAAATTTCTTTTATCTATTTATTTTGTTTTCATCTCATTTACTTTTTTGACAATCTCTGGTTAAGAGAAGTAGGTTAGTACATGTAGTTGTAATAGTACAGACATTAGCGACTAACCTCGTGATCTCTCATACACACACACATTTGAATTCAAAACCTTCGCTGCTAATATAGTGATTAAGTGGCCTCTACTCTCTCTCTCTCTCTCTCTTTATCATAATATAAACGCATACAAGTAATAGCATAACCCGCGCCTTTATTCGTTGACATTTATATAAATAATACTGCAAATTGATATATTTGAGCATATTTCAAGTTAAAACATATGTCACAATATCATAATGCCAATCATTTCCCAATGATACATTCAACCATAAAGACGTTATCATGTATCAAACACTTAAATCATGTTTATATTACAATCAACAATAAAATTTAATACAAATGGAACAATAAGGGTAGAAACTAGTACATGTATTCATTAGAAAGACCAACAGTACTTTTACATAGAAAAAAATATGCAGTCAGGGTCTAAGCTTATAGCCATGTTGTGCCTTCTGTTCTAGATGCCATAGTTATCAAGTAACCACAGTGCAAGAAATAAAAAAGTCCTGATGTAATTTTGCTTTTGCTGATAAGCATCCATCGAGAAAAAATACAATTGTAAAACCATAACCACAAATCTTTTGTTTTGTAATAGTACATGGATGAACAAATGTTGGAATTTTACGAAAGTTAAGCTTTAGCTTTGAATTATAGTGTGTACCTCCACCTTAGAAATTATCCGAGAAGTTAGATAAAGCTGTGCTCATTTTTGTTTCAGTTTATATAATTACTCAATTTCTACACTACTTTCATCAACAGTGTTCCTTATACTTTTACCTACAAAAGGATCCCTGGATCTAACCCTGCATGGAATGGATTGTGAGAAAAAGCAAGAAATTAAAGATGATCTTCAAAACATCAGTATCTGAATGAAAAAAAAGAAAAAGTAACCTGAAATGCGTTTGAGGTGATCATGAAAGTTAGTGGTTGTTAGAAGGGTGGATTTTATTTTGCATAGTGGTAAAGCTTAGTTAACAAATATAATTCAACAGGGAGGAGGTGAAAAATTATAGTTTCAGGTCATGGATTTATTAAAAGCGTTATACATGTAGTTGTTATCCGTCCAACTCCAGACTTTAGGGGAATAATTATTATGAATCCAGACCATTTTACAAAATCCAGATGTCCCAATTTACACAAAAATTCTGCACCTGCAGTTTATCTCTTGGGACATTTAGCTTTGTAGACAGTTCAACGACATCAATCTATGTAAGGAATAAAAACCAGCCTCTTTTTAGAAAACTGTAATTGTGTAGTTTAAACCAAGTAAAGATTTTCAGAATCCATAAAGATTGATATCAAAATGTTGCAACAAATAAAATGTACATAAGTTAACATTACTACTATTGTGCTCCACTTCTGGTGAGGGTCATGAATTTAATTTTGGATAAGATCATTATGTAGTAAACATCAAAAATCACAGACATCTGCAATATTTTATCTCAGAGACCACATTAGGAGAGTATGTGTGCCAAAAGTGAATAGAGACAGACACATGCACCTTTTTAAGGTGATAGACATTTCTATTTTGACAAAATTAATGATGAGTTCATGTATTTGGGACTGACATTTTTGTATTACTCATGACACTTTATGTGTTGAACTCTGATTAATAAATTGCCTTTTTTTCTTTGCTTATACAGAATTAATAAACACCACCAAAAAAAAATTTTGGATCAAAATTTTAAATTTATATTGTGTTTTATGGACATAATCTAAAACATTTTGATAAGATGTAATTGTTTAAAGTTCATCCTTAGATTTTAAATAATCTGGAAGTTTCGAGCTGGCACATCGGAAGCCGAGATTTGAGGCAGAGCTGTCGGGAGTGTTTTGGCTTCTGGCAGCACAACGATACCTGTAACAATAACTCTGGGGAGAAATTTAAAACAAGCAAAGCTTCTTATATGAACTGACATTTATAGATACAATTCTAAGTGATCAAATTAAAGAAGCTTGATATTGAAACTTGTAAAAACAGCACTGAGTAATATGTTTTAAAGTGTATCTAAAATTAAATGTTTCAAGAAAGTAAGTAAATTACAACCTCTAAAATATAGTACATTTGAAGTAAATTTTCCCTCAGCTAGGGACCACCTTTTATAAGCTCTCATCAAAGTTTGGTAGAAAGGATACATAAATAGATTTTCGTACATCAACAGCTTTAAGTATACCCCTTAGAGATGACCTTAGAATACGTTGACTGTGATTGACAAAAAGATGTTTAAAAAAAAATTTAAACAATGGTCCTAAATTTCTGATTTTATCTCCATTATACTGTGGAATGATCAGAGGAGTAGCTTATATATGACACATGTCCTTGGGAACTTATAATGTAGGAAACTAGCCAAAATTCTATACGTATCATCTTATCTTTTTTTTTTTTACAGATTGATCCGAGCATAGGTAAAGGTTGTCACAATTATAATCTAGTTAAAGACAATGTATCAATTATTTCTCATCAAAAATTGAAGATTCCTCGAGAGATCCCATTACCCACTGAAACACTTTTTTCCATTCTCAAAAATAAAAATAAATAGATCTGTGTAAATGAGATTAATTACGAGAGATCCTAGTATATGAAAAAGTACATGCTGAAATTAACTCGAGTCTTTTAATCAATTTTTGCTTTTCTTTTTAAAATTAGCAAGGCATCAATTCTATAAAACCAAGCTCATTTGACTATCTCTAATTTCTGCAAATCAATTTTTTTTTTAAAGAAAAGTTCAGATATAATGTTATACAAAATCTCTGTACCTTATGACACTGAAAAGATCCACCCTTCTTCACTTTATCAACTCCTGTGGGGGGTCCAGTCTGAAATTGTAAGAGGGCAATTTGTTTCTATAGTAACACATTTTATGTGTGTTCATTTTAATAAACACTTTCAAAATTGGTTTCTTCAAGGTTACACATTATGTTTGTAATACATGAAATAGAATGGGAAAGAAATTAGAAAAAGTTTTATACTTTCTGATAAATGCGCAAACTTTGCTTTCAGAAAAGAAAAAGAAATATAAATAGGTGGATGCATCTATGAAGATGAAGTATACATGTGCTGCATAACTTCAGTAACAATGAAAATATTTTTTTTCCTCAACTACCACATCTTGCTTTCTTACGAGATGAAAAGTTGAATTGACCACTTGAGCAGATCAAATAAATGTGCTGCATTACTTCAGTAACAATGAAAACAAGGAAAATGTTTTCCTTAACTAAACACATCTTGATTTATGAGTTGAAAAGTTGGATTGACCACCTCAGCAGATCAATTTGCTGTCCTCTTTATTTTAGTAATTGATTTTTTTTTTAAATAAAAGATGAAAGTGTTTAAAAGTTGGGGAAAGTTACATCTATAAAGAATTTTTAGCAAATTAATAATTGAATATGAAAAAGAAAATTCAAGACAGAATCGAGAACTAGCCGATGTCACAAATGATAAGCACATGACAATAAGTAAAATAAAGTCAAGTGATCTCAAGATGATGTCTTTTGAAGAATTTTTTTACGGAGGTGACAAAATCAAATGAGAAATCAAACAAAAGGTCTCCTGGGTATTATGTACATAGGTCTATATCAAGATAACTGCCGACTGAGCAATCATTACGCCCAGACTTCTATATACTTTCTTTATCCGCTGAACACTCACTGGGTTTATCTTGGGTTCCGCAGAGTGCTCTGTGGTCCACCAATCTTGCGTCCACTCCCACACATTGCCAACGATGTTCTTCAGGCCAAACTTATTTTGCTTTGGGAAAGCTGTGACCTGTAAAGATCCAGGTGAAAAAAAATATATACGAAGGAAATAAAAAAATAATAAAATGAAGTTTGACACCATATTCACTGTTTTTTGATTCTTCAATGTTTGTAAATTTCTGCTCAAAAAGACATTCTTATTTGTATCTTTTTATATTGCCAACATATCATTTAAACTTAAAGAATAAAGGGTATAAAAATTGGGGGAAAAAAAAAGACAATTATCTCAGAGTTAGGAAACAAAAATTGCAACAAACTTAGCAAAAAATTACCACTTAAATTGAAATTTCAAAAATAACATATTCAACCAGAAGAGATATACAGTGGAAACCTCATAATTCAAATTACTTTGATCTAAACTTCGAATTAAGAGGATTTGATTTACAGAATGTATTAGATTTGTAGCATGATCTATACTTAAGGTGTTGCTGTCCCTTCTCTTGGAGAGCTCATTTAATACAAACATTTTCAAAACCGAAACTGAAATTTATGAAAAATAAATAACAAATTTTCATTGAAATATTGGCTCTAGAAAATATTAATCCTTAAGACTTCAAAGACTCATATATTTTGTGTTTTGGCTATAAATCTGTTTGTACCAATGACAATTTGGCATTATTCATATGACTTACTAACTTACATCCCTCAACCCCGACCCCTCAAGGTGACTTTGCTTTGCAGCCATTGGGCAATAACAGAAATTGACACATAGTCTTATAAGCAGAGAAAAACTAACATTATTGTGTTATAACAATGTAATAGTAATTTAGCGCAGCATGCCAATGCATACAAAGACTAAAATGTGTCTATGAATTTTAGCTCACCGGGGCAGTGGTACCATAGCCATCTTCCTCTGTGTTTGAGCTTGGGAATTCTCCTTGCCATATGTTCATCCAATGTTCACCCTTTGGAGTTAAGCTGTTTCCCCATGGGAAAAGCCTGTTATAATAATATGAAATAAAGAAAAAGGTGAGATACTGCAACATGCTCTTGTCATATATGCTTATGCATCTCTTAAAGCAAGACAGCAATTCACTCTTTTTTTCAAAAATTTTTTTTTTAGAAATTCATGTAAAAGATCAGTATTCAGTGAAATTGGTTTTTTAGGAATGGAGTCGTTAATAACCTAATTTATTTCTCTGTTAAATAAGAATACTAT
>RQTK01000662.1:4744-26794 GCA_003991915.1 Elysia chlorotica
AGAGAGAGAGAGAGAGAGAGAGAGACAGACAGACAGACAGAGACAGAGCGACAAAGAGACAGAGAGACAGAGGGGGGAAGAGACAGACAGACAGACAGACAGACAGACAGACAGACAGACAGACAGACAGACAGACAGACAGACAGACAGACAGACAAACAGAAAGACAGACAAAAGGTGAGACAGATAAAAAGATAAACAGACATAAAGGATAAGTTTTTAAAGAATTCCAACAAATACTTCAAAGGTTTTTGTCTTTGCATGAGTATGATGTCAGGGAAAACACAATCGCTTACTGAAAGTGGCAAGTGTAAGTCCTTAGATTGTCTCTGTGGCAAAGGGTATCGTCATTTTAAACTAATGCGCGGAACCTGTACGGACACATGGAGCAGTTGCTGGAACTTCGCCGTGTCATCTTGGGATATGCATCACCCCAGGCTTAGCCACTGCTTCTGATTGGTCGGTTTTGGGCTGGGGGTCAAGAGTGTTTACAATTACCCTCAGGTCTTTACATCGACGATCTATAGAGAGATTTATCTACTAGATATTCGATTTTGTCTACGTAATGCACTATTTGGAAGTGCGGCTTTCCAGTTTATTAGATTTTCAATCAGGAAATTGTCATTCCTTTGAAGTTACTTACGTTTTGCGACTAATCCTTTACGGCGTCGTAAGCACTGTTTGAGATTTGTGTTTGGACATCTTGTTCGTCAGCCCCCAGCTCTGAACAACTGCTCACCATTAACTGTCGACGATAGCGTGACTAGTTTGATCTCTGAACATAGTTATTGGAGACAGGGGAAATGTGATCTTTCTTTAGCAGCACAGACAATACACTGCCGACTTCGCTGCATTCCATGTTCAGTGACTACACTCATACAAAAACTATAATGTATAGCTAAAGAGCAGTGTCGCTTTTAATTGTCAGATGAAATGCACCCTTCATACAGACATATGAGAATGCAGCCACAAAGTATATATATAATATATCATATCCGATTCAAATTTGGTTTGTGTAGTTATAGAAATCCGTTTTCTACTTAACCTATGCAATGTCCAAAGTGTTTACGCTTTTGATCGTAGTTGGTGGAAGCACCCATCTTATCAACAAAACAATTTACATATGAAGGACGCAGAGCAATCTCTTTGCAATTTTTAAAGACAGAATAAACAGCAAGCTGAATTTCCACATGATCATTAGACAAAATGCGTTCTTTTCATTGATACCGCGGTGTATGAAACAACCCAAGGCAGAAGGAAAACGATATCTTAAGTGCCATGTTCCCTGCTCCGCAGCTTTATTCAAATTTGTTTCGCCATACAACATATTAATTTTCCCCTGGGAAAATATTTATGTATCTTATTCTATATAAAGCATCCACTAACTTCTTCGTCATATTACTAGTTCATAATTTGCGATAGTTTTAAAGGTTATTATCGTTATCATTTAATCCATGACTTGGATATTGACATTGCGGTACAGGGAACAACTGCCCCATGGGCGAGTGCTTTCGATGGATAGCCGTCTCTGTTAAGAAATTTGATCTGTAAATATTAGCACTTTTAGCGCCCGTATGGCTGTGCTTTTTGTTAGTACGCAAATCACTTTAATATTGAATTCCAGGAAATATCACCCAGAAATCATTATTCAGGTTGTGTGTAGTTTTGGGGCATCAATTTAGAATTATTGTCTAAACCTCTATTATGTTTCTGTCTCTTTTTCGCTCTCCCTCCCTCTCTCTCTCTCTCTCTCTCTCTCTCTCTCTCTCTCTCTCTCTCTTTCTCTCTACATCCAGTTTCTTATAATCATAATCTGTATTTCTTTTCAATTATCTCACTTACTTTAGTGGTATTCTGTGTCAAATCTCACTTACTTTAGCGGTATTCTGTGTCACCCTGCTATTCTGTCGATCCTGTCAATGATCAAGTTAGCACGGTGGCGTTTGTTTGCCAGAAAACACAGGATTGTGCAAGACGAGCTTTTTATAAAAACATTTTTGTGCACTACATAATTCGTTGAATGAAGCACAGAGTATCTGTACAATCTCAAACTCCTACACAATCTGCTTAGGGGAATGCGCCCTCTTCCTATCCCACGATACTAGCATGTGAAGCATCCAGAATTTGGAGATATGGTCAGTATTTCGAAAACTCCAAGCGCAAAAGGTGTTGCATTCAACATTTAACTTGAAAGCTAGTCTGCTCCTGTTTAAAATGCTTAGGCATACGACAAATGAGCTAACGACATGAGTGTTCAAATAAATGTACCATTTAACAAAATCTTAATTAGTCTTTGTGACAAAAACCGGAAAAATATGGCAGCAAAACGATATGGATTTCAAATCAATATGCACGTGGCATATTTTCTCTAGAGACAACACAACTTTAATGTATTGCTTGCTAAATCGGTAACGTGCATGTATGAAAGTTACAGGCTTGTATTGTTTAAACGTAAAATCTTCTTCCGTCATGTTAACAATACTGTGTGTTATGGACAAACTAATTGCAGACAAAAGTGTTATGTATCAACTAAGATTGTCTTTTCTCATAATAAATTTCCAACTTTCATAACACTGCAGTGTGTTAAATATAGAAACTGTTAGAAAATATACTCACCCAGACAAAATAAAGATCATTGTGTGTATAATAAATCCTAAACTTATGTCTTGTTTAACGAAGTGTACAGAAAACCATTTAAATTAAATTGATTATTCTTTGTAATTTAATTGGAAACAATCACCTATCTAAACAAGGCGTGGCAATATTTACACGCCGAGTAGCTTGACTAAACATCGCAGTACTTCGAGCTGATTGCTAAGATTGCTACAAATTTCATCTTGCCTTTTTTTAAATAGATCGTGATGTTTGAAAAAGATACGGAAATCAATTCGATGGTGAAGTTTTTTTATATGGCAGCTGATATTATCATACTTGAAACAGAAAAAAAACAAGTAGTTATTTCTCTCAGGTTTGAGGTGTTTTGCGTTCAGCATTATGCACTTAGTCGGGGATACATGTCCAGGATGTCTCTCCAGTGGTTGGCTGGATTACCTGCTGTCATTGAGGCTGGGGTTGGGGAACTGGGGGGGGGAGGTGTGGGGGGGGGGGGGGGGGGGGAGGATCATGTTACCGAGACAGACTTTGCCCCGGGCGACTTGCAATTGAAGCAAACAGCAACACGTCTTCTTTTATGTCGACCTAATTTCTTTATTTAATTTACTAGATACAGCTTCGTGAATGTGTGGGTGTTTTCTTGTTCGTGATCCATTCTCCAGTTTTCCAACAAGTTACTTAAAGTGCTAATCTAGAATGATTGACTCAAGTGGTAGAGCGTTGGTCTCCCGATCGGCATGTCTGCAGCTCGAGAACCAATATTGGTCAAAAGCCCATTTTTTCGATTTCTTCTCCTACTCGGTTTAATGTGACCGGTTGAACCAATGTCACCCTTTTGGTTCTGATATTACACATCAAATAAGGTATTTGTTCGTCAATGAAATAAAACAAAGCAAGCCGATCAATATTCTGTCATGCGTACAAGTTTGTTTTTTACAACCATTTGCTCTTTGCTCTTAAAACAATGTGTTCTCTCCTAAACGATCTACTCTTTGTTGTTGTTTCTATAACCTCCTGCCGTATTTTGCAATTTTCTGTTGTTTTTTTTCTCCAGCCTCCGGATCTCTGTTTTACGACTTCTTTTCTTCGTCTTCAACTTTATGTTCTCTGATTTGCAACCCCCTGTTCTGTGCATTATATCTCGATGCTCTCTCTGTGTGTTTTGCAACCCCCTGTTCTGTGTATTATATCTCAATGCTCTCTCTGTGTGTTTTGCAACACCCTGTTCTGTGTATTATATCTTAATGCTCTCTCTGTGTGTTTTGCAACCCCCTGTTCTGTGCATTATATCTCAATGCTCTCTCTGTGTGTTTTGCAACCCCCTGTTCTGTGTATTATATCTCAATGCTCTCTGTGTGTGTTTTGCAGCCCACTGTTCTGTGTATTATATCTTAATGCTCTGTCTGTGTGTTTTGCAGCCCCCAGCGATGCAGTACAGCAGCCTCCTCCTCTCCGTCCTGGTGCTCGCAGCCTTAATGCTGACTTCCTGTCTGGGACAGATCCACTTCTCGCCCGACTGGCAGCCTGGCAAACGATCCGGTTTGGCCAGCGAGTCGCAATTCAGCGACACCCCGTACACACAGTTCCCCAGTAGCAGCAGCAGCAGCGGCAGCGGCAACAGTGGGAGTAGGTACGATACCGACGCCATCATGAGTTTATTTGGAGGACACATGGGGAGAGATGTGCACGCATGCGCAGAGCAGATCGACTACCAGGTTCTCTTGGGCGTGGCGAAAATTCTGGCGGTGAGTCAACACGTTTCTCTACTGTGTTGTGTCCATCTAGACTTCAGCTTTCGACCAATGGAAATAATTATTTGTTACGTCTTTGTCGCCCATAGAAAGTATTTGTAACATTTTCTTCGTCTATGAAAATTTGTTTTATGCTGAAAATGTATGTAAAAGGTATACACTTATGTCAGAGTAACTTGAATCACATCAGGACATTATATATCCTTACAATAATGGCATAAAAAAAGTAAATGACACGAACAGGGGGACAGAGTCATTCGTCCTATTGCTTCTCTCACAGGCCAAATTTGATGGCGTCCACTGCAAATCAACGGCCATATATGACTGGGCTCAATGTTAACGGATCTTAAAAACCATGATTGCCAGAAACAGGCTTATTTGCATGGGAGTAACTTTTAGCCTGATCAATGGGGTAAAAATTTCCAGTCTTGAATATTGGGCTGCTTGCGGTATCTTCGTCGCTTTTGAGCCCCCCCCCCCCCCCCCAAAAAAAAAAAAAAATCTCTATCTATCTGTATGGAAAATAGGCTTTGTCAACGATAAGTAGTCGTAGAATCCGTGGGTTAAAGATGTTTTGTTAGGAAAAACAAATAGCGCTGCTCCGTTGCCAGAACTAAAAAGAATACTTGTCTCAAAACATTCGTTATAAAAACGTACTTAGGTAAGGTAGAGCGGAAAAGATTCGGGTCGGCGTAGAAAAGAGCTGTAGCTAGTTAATCACATCTTGGAAATAAGCCATGTTTTGCAAGCAACGCCTTCCTAAATAAAATATATATGACGGAAGGAACTCATTATATAAATTTGGGTTTACTTCAATAGTAAAAGCAGTATCAAATTTTCAGCTCACGCAGACTAATAATTGTGCTCAATATACCTAGACCTATCCTCAGAGTTAAATGAACACAACTAGTTTCACTTGCCGGGACTGTTGCTTCTCCGGGCCGGTTTCACTGATGATGACCAATGCTAATAATATTCTTACATTAATTCAAATGCCTTCTGGCCCCGCGGAAAACCTTCAACAGTATCTATTCTGGCATTGAATACGTTTGACATAGTGCACTAACGCTCATTGACAAAATGAGATCCTCGTATGCTGTGATATCAGTGGCCAAATCTGGTCTATATCGGGTAAGCAGGTATTCCCGTAAATTAAATCTCGGAGACGTTTTTATGAGACCTAGAAAAACAATCCAGATGTCTAGATACAGACGATATTTATTCTTAACCAAACGCATTTTACGAACTGAAAGTGTTCCAAATCTCTTTCTTCGCTTTGTACAAGTGTAGAGAAGGTTTTAAGGGATGGGCAAACAATTTTCTTTTCTAGGACTTCAGAGAAGAAAAAAACGACCTAGGGTCTGTTTGATTTTGTCCTTAAAAGATCGCTAACTACGCTTTATCATAGACTAGTCTCAATTTTAACATCTGATAAAGAGAGACAAAAATGAGAAAGAAAGAAAGAGTGACAGGCGGGCAAAGATGAAGACATAAAAAGGACATAGAGACAGAGAGAAAGATAGACAGATGACGAAAGAAAGACAGAAAGATACATAGACTCAGCGCCAGACCCATCTATCTACCCATAAAACTTTTTATCTATCTATCTATTTTTTTAATATTTTCCTTTCTTCTCGCTCATATCATCCTCTCTCTCTCACTCTCTCTCTCTCTCTCTCTCTCTCTCTCTCTCTCTCTCTCTCTCTCTCTCTCTCTTTCTCTCTCTCTCTCTTCTTTCTCTCCTTCCTTATCTCCGTTTCTGCTATCTATTAATATCTATCTATCTATCTATCTATCTATCTATCTATCTATCTATCTATCTATCTATCTATCTATCTATCTATCTATCTATCTATCTATCTATCTATCTATCTATCTATCTACCAATCTATCTATCTATCTATCTATCTATCTATCTATATCAATGTTTTTCTTGTATTCTAAATCTGGATCTCATTTTATTATTTGATGAACAATTCAAAAACTCAATATACATTCTTGTAATGCGGTTTCCCTCGACGATGTTTGTATAGGAAATGCAAATATTTTATGACCGAAATATCTCATTGGCGATGAGGTATTTTTAGAACCGTTCGATCGGGAACACTCATTTCTCCATCTATTTTGAGGCATTTTTTTTTTACAATATCAGTTAGCAAAAACATTGTTAAAAGGGGGGTAGCCCTTGATTATTCAAATTTTTTTCACTTCCGGACTAAAATCTGGGGGTAAGCCTAGGTACTTTTACCAATAAAAATGTGTTTGATCCTTTGACCCATTTTTTTTTTTTAAAGCGCATTGAAAACTTTAAAAGATTTTTCTCACATCTCAGTCCTAGGATCCAAGATCGTTTTACTTATCAAACTCAAACTCATCAGTCATGACGAAGCGGAGGGATGGGATCACATGGATGAAGACCATTAACGTTATGGGACTCGAACTTACGGAGAAGTTCTTTTAGAATATCAGGGAAAATGCTCTTACCCCACTGCCACCGCCTCCCCTGTTGGAATATGACATAAACTCCTAACGTATGGTCATCTGAGCCACGCCATTATGACCCCCCTCCTTAGGGAATAGAGGTGGCGTGTAACGGAGGGAGATTTAATCTGTCGACGGAGATTCGAGCTTTTAGGCTACTGTCCTGAAGTGGACAGCCAGCCTTTAACAAATACTCATGCTCGTGTTGAAACAAATAATATATCGAGCCTCAGAACGAGGCTGTTGTCATTAATTTGCCCATTTCACAATACTTAGGATGTAAAGTCTTTCATGTTTATTGAGTTGATTGGGTCAGAAGATAGAAGTAAACAGTTGGTTTTCACGTGTTTCGGTGGGTTTTTAACCCCGATTTCAATGGTAACGTACAGGAAACAATACTTTCAACTGAAGAAGGATTGGCTGTAAGCTTTATCAAATTAAATGTTAAGAGACGTTCGTACGTATTCTGGTGTATTTTTTACTATTGCCGCAATTTAAAACCAATTTACTAACTGCACTTGAAATAAGATTGACATTGGTACAGATAATTAGAGTAAATCTAGTTTTAAATGAAGACTATTCTATCCTTAAGTTTTTTTCCAAAGAAAGAAAATAATACAATGAAAGCAAGAATATTATGATACAATGCACTCCAATTAATTCGACATCTGATAATTCGAAATTTCACTTAATTGGACATAATTAAAAGTTGCGGATAAATCTCTTTCATTAATTCGACTATTTCCTTAAATTTTTTTATTCGATATGTTTCAACTCATTCAAAAAAGCAGGGGATTTTGACTATAAGACTAGTAGATATCCTTGCAAAAAGGAGGCTACTTACCTGTGTACAGGATAGACAAGCCAATGTATAATCTTTAAAGAACACCATTGTGTAGATTCCTATCTAGACTCCATTATTTTTCTTATTCGAATTTCCCTTAATTTGACATGGAAGTTCTGGTCCCTAAAATGAGGAGTTATCAGGTATGCACTTGAAGATAAAGTTCATTGATTATATCACTTTACGAAATCTTGTAATGCTGCTGTAATCTTTTTAGACTGCAGAATGGGGTTCCTCTTTAGTATTGCAAACTTATTTTTCTAATATTAAAAAAACATTCTCGGTGGGTTTTTATGCAGTGCAAAGTATAAGCCGCGATGTGTTTTGTTTTTGGATGTAAAACAAATTCGTATACGGTTCTATATGTGTTGGTTTTTATGAAAGCCTTTGGGTGATGCCATTAGGCATCTTTTGAGTCTTAAATATTTTCTCGGTGCGTGATTTGGCTGAATTTTACAAATCTTGTTCTACGAGTATTTCAGCCATGCTTTAAAAAAATCTCTCAAGTTAGTGTGCCTAAATCTTTTATAATTCATTGACTTCTTTTAAACTTAACTCGTTTCTTTGTAAATAAACCTAAATGGTAGAAGTTCATATTTTTGTAGATAGAAAAATGCATGTCCTTGAATCACTTAAAATAATCCATTATTTCCTTTGTGATTTCGTTATAGAAATAACATTAGATTTTAGGACAAGTAGCTTTCAATGTAAACCATGCCTCAGCTAGATCTCAATGAATGTAGATCGATAATGGTTAGATACAGATATCATGCCATTTACAATATTTTTTTTAATTTGAAATCACCAAAGCGTTAACCAACATGTAAAGGTTGTTTGTTGTTGTTTTGATTTTTTCTATAACTTATTACACTTGCACAGTGGATGAAACGTGTATGATTAGACATTGGCATGATCCCACACAATGAAAACATCCATAAAAGAATCATAAAACTCTGAAGTCTTTCTTTCAAATTCAACAACACACTCTAAAGGAAATACTTTTCAAAATATCAAATTCTGGGCACTCCTCTTGCTTGTTTGGTGCTCGGAGTAATTAATTTTGTTTCAAAGTAATATTCCCTAATATAGAGATCCATTCACTGGCAAGCCATGGGTTTTTGTTGTTTTTTGTTGTTGTTGTTGTTGTTGCTGTTGTTGTTGTTGTTGTTGTTGTTGTTGTTGTTGTTGTTGTTGTTGTTGTTGTTTTGTAAAATTACATATTGGTGTGGCTCTCTGGAGCCAATCTGTAGTGAAAGAACGGCTTTATAGGGAACAGACGCCTCACGCATTAATCAGAAACTCCGTACTTTCCCAGAAAAAAAACACATCGCACTAACACACACATACACACACACACACAAACCTACACTTCCGCCTTCCATGAAATTGCCAAGCCTATAGTGGGGTGTGCGGAGTGATGGAGGATGAGTGCTAAAAAGGATTAAAGAACTAGCAATACTATAGACAGAGATCGTCAGGTGAACCACCCGGAAAATAATTTTTTAGAGGTACATGTATTCTATAAGAAGATGTTTATGAAACAAGAAGAAAAGGGGGCACTAGCTTTGAGAGATATAAGCAGATTAAACAGAACAGACAAAACATAAAGTAAAAAAATTGATATGCTTAAAGGTAATTTCACTTGAAAATTATTATTTCTACGTGTGAAAAATTGTTTGTTGTTTATTGATGTGAATATCTACTAATTTTATTTTTATTTATTCAATCATTTTTGTTTATTTCCAGAGAGAGGCCAACAGGTTGAGCAGCTGCATGAAGGGCTGTTGAGCGCTCTGATTTGCTTCCGGGTTAACAGAGCTCGCTAAAAACTAGGTAGGTCCCAAGTCGCGGTTAACAGAGCCCGCTAAAAACTAGGTATGTCGCAAGTCACGGTTAACAGAGCTCGCAAAAACTAGGTAGGTCCCAAGTCGCGGTTAACAGAGCTCGCTAAAAAACTAGGTATGTCGCAAGTCACGGTTAACAGAGCTCGCTAAAAACTAGATAAGTCCCAAGTCACGGTTAACAGAGTTCGCTAAAAACTAGGTAGGTCCCAAGTCACGGTTAACAGAGCTCGCTAAAACCTAGGTAGGTAGCAAGTCGCGGTTAACAGAGCTCGCTAAAAACTAGGCAGGTCCCAAGTCGCGGTTAACAGAGCTCGCTAAAAACTAGGTAGGTCGCAAGTCACGGTTAACAGATCTCGCTAAAAACCAGGCAGGTCCCAAGTCGCGGTTAACAGAGCTCGCTAAAAACTAGGTAGGTCCCAAGTCGCGGTTAACAGAGCTCGCTAAAAACTAGGTAGGTCCAAGTCACGGTCAACAGAGCTCGCTAAAAACTAGGCAGGTCCCAAGTCGCGGTTAACAGAGCTCGCTAAAAACTAGGTAGGTCGCAAGTCGCGGTTAACAGAGCTCGCTAAAAAATTAGGTAGGTCCCAAGTCGCGGTTAACAGAGCTCGCTAAAAACTAGGTAGGTCCAAGTCGCGGTTAACAGAGCTCGCTAAAAACTAGGTAGGTCCCAAGTCGCGGTTAACAGAGCTCGCTAAAAACTAGGTAGGTCCCAAGTCGCGGTTAACAGAGCTCGCTAAAAACTAGGTAGGTCCCAAGTCGCGGTTAACAGAGCTCGCTAAAAACTAGGTAGGTCGCAAGTCGCGGTTAACAGAGCTCGCTAAAAACTAGGTAGGTCCCAAGTCGCGGTTAACAGAGCTCGCTAAAAACTAGATAAGTCCCAAGTCATGGTTAACAGAGCTCGCTAAAAACTAGGTAGGTCCCAAGTCGCGGTTAACAGAGCTCGCTAAAAACTAGGTAGGTCCCAAGTCGCGGTTAACAGAGCTCGCTAAAAACTAGGTAGGTCCCAAGTCGCGGTTAACAGAGCTCGCTAAAAACTAGGTAGGTCCCAAGTCGCGGTTAACAGAGCTCGCTAAAAACTAGGTATGTCGCAAGTCGCGGTTAACAGAGCTCGCAAAAACTAGGTAGGTCCCAAGAGAAAATAATTTGGAACTGATGCATGTAGGTTACTAATTAAAAGACTTTTTTAGATTCTTGTATCTGATTCAGTTTCTTTATAACTTTGATCTATATAGCACTTGGGAATAGATTAACTATTTCAGAAACGGGACAAATAACTACATTAACAACTTAATGTGTTGACAGAAAATGTAATTGTATACAACTTAGAGCAATATTGCTGTGTGCCTTGAAATAATTATTTTTGCTACATGCACATTTATACGATGCTGTTTTGTCTATTTTGTAGGCCTACTCAATGACTGACTCTGGCATGTGAACGGTTTAAAATATAGTAGGCGAGATGGCGCCTGTATCAAGCTTCGCCTTGTGTGAGGCCATTGTTTTACACTGAAACATCGTGACGTGTATGCACACCTAGAGTTTGTGACGTGTAGTAGTGCTAGTAGTGTATGCACACCTAGAGTCCTTGACGTGTAGTAGTGGTGTATGCACAACTAGAGTCCGTGACGTGTACTAGTACTAGTCGTGTATGCACACCTAGAGTCCGTGACGTGTAGTAGTACTAGTAGTGTATGCACAACTAGAGTCCGTGACGTGTAGTAGTACTAGTAGCGTATGCACACCTAGAGTCCGTGACGTGTAGTAATACTAGTAGTGTATGCACACCTAGAGTCCGTGACGTGTAGTAATACTAGTAGTGTATGCACACCTATGCGTTCTGGTGAAAATTAGCGATATGGTAATTTGAGTGTTTTAAATAATTAAGATCAAATAGTTCCATTCTTTATTTTGGTGTAAATTTTTAAGCACTTGTTTAAAATGACGTTATCTTCCCTTCACTGTAAGAAAATGTTTATTACAAAAATGATAATCCTGGACTACATGGTGTCCCTCTATTTTCCTCTCCAGAGTTGTTGGTGTTGCGGGTACCTCGATCTGTCATCAAGTCGGGAACATCTGTGGAACAGATAATTAATCATTTTGGCACTGGTGTCTGGAAAAAACACGTTTGTGAGGCGCACTCTCTCACTCCGGTTCTTTCTACTCTTCGTGATTTAGTATCAATAATTAAAAGGCAACATTGTTTAAAGCAACGAAGATTAAATCATTGTTTGTTTGAATTTCTTTAAAATCAATAGAGTCATGTTTTGTTTACTCCCTATCTACTTTTTTCTTTTGTTAAACGAAAATACTAGAATTTCCATTTGAAGTAAACTTAACTTCTTTATTTTTTTTAAATTGTTATTCCTAACTTTGAGTGTTAGTTCATTATATTAAGATCATCCTACCTGTCAAATAAATTTGTTAACATTTCACTTTATCTCACCTTTATCCCATCTCACTTTGACGCCTTGTCTCCCTTTGATAATCTACGAAAAAAATCTATGATTCAATAGCAACGAGGGAAGAAAAAAAATCTAATGCAGATTTAAACTTATAATGTAAGACTCTATAGTTTTAAAGTAAATATACACAGGAAGTATATTCCTATTGCTCACTGTTTTAGTTCTGTCTATTGTTCTGGTTGAAAGATCTATGGATTGCTTAAAATGCCTAATAAAGTCTGGTAATAATATTTCAGCGTCTATTTTTGTTATGTCTTTTTTTCCCTTGTAATAAAATAGTGCTTTTTTTTAGATGGAATATAAAGCACATCGAGATGTCAATGTTTATTTGTTAATGATTTGAGAAAACTGTTTTAACCTTAAATTAAATGTTCTGTATTGCAGTTCAAAACCGAAAAAAATTACACTTTCTATTTTTCTTTTTTTTTTTCTTTTGGTGTTGTTTTTTTTTTTGCCACTTCAACCAGTTAGCTAAAGATTTTGAAAAATCTCTTAGTAAATCTTTGTATCAACTGGGGGATGTGATAGCCCTGGTGTAGAACATCGGCTTCCGCCGCAGGAGGTCCGTGGCTCGAGCCTTGGCGATTTCGTCCCTACTGGTTGGTTGATGTCAGATTAAAGTGACCGGATGAGACAGAAGTCAATGTATCCCCCGCTCTGTTTCGTGTATGGCAGCATATAAATTATCAGATGTCAGTCTTGGGGTCCGTCCTCAATGTAATATATACATTGCTGACGTTGGACGTTAAACCAACTCTACTCACTCAACTCATTCATCCTGCGTAGCAACTGCCATCACAGTCAAGGTGGAGGACAGTGAGTATTCAGGGTTACTCACGCGTAAAATGTTTTGCCGAAATTCTATTTTTTTTTTTTTTTGCCCAATAAGCAAGACAAAATAATATCGGGAAACCTTTCGGTGCATTTGTGAATACAAATCTACCGACTCAAATTTTTTTTGAGTAAAAGAAACGAACGAAATGTTTTAGTGAAACTTTCTGGAGACAGTCAAGTACAAATGCTACCACCCAACAGAAGTTCACAGCGAATTTTTATAATAAAGTCATTTAGATTGAGTTTGTGTAAAAGTTTCCCAGCGAAGATTTGTGTAAAACATTCCAGTGCAAGTTTAAGCAAAACCTTCACGGAGAAAATAGAATAAAATTGCCGAGCAATAATTGAGTAAAACATCTAAAGAAAAAAGAACTCTAAGTTATAGGCAGTGGGTTGACTGTGGTGGCTTCTTAAAGCCTAGCTGTTCAGTTCAATATGTTCACATGTCAAATAATGGGGCACACTAACATTAGCTGGGAAGAGAGGTGTTGCCAAGAAATTGGTGGTCATCTAAAAAAAAGCATATTTTTTACACTAACAAAGGATTCTGTGTTTCTTCTCCGATTTGCTTTGACACTAGGTTTAGACATGGAATTAACAGCTAGAGAAATTCATGCGGTGTATGTACGGTTTAATTAAATTGAAAAGAAAAATATGCGTTTTTTTTTCTAAAGTATATACAAATGTTTTTGTTTGACATAGACATAACTAACTTAAATGTTAACTTTTTATTTTAAAAAAACTATGGTGATTGCAACTGTTTTAATTCATATAAATTTTCCCCGTGCCAAGTTTTCATTATGAGAAACAGAAAAAGTGATAAAAAAAAAAGAAGTATTCGTATGATTGCCTTAAAGTTGGATAACTAATAGAAAGGACTTTCTTTTCTTTTCCATGTTGTTATTTTTTTCCAGGAACAGAATATGTGTTCTTTTTGTTCAAATCATTTTTTAGTTAATCTTAGGTCATCATTTCTTTTCTTAGTCTCGCATTTTCCTTCTGAAGGCCACTAGATCCTATAAAACACTTTGACTGCACCTGAGTTTCGGAGCATTCAGTGTAACAAAACTGGTAAATTATGAAGTATGAACTAGCGTTCATTGTTTACGCGTACGCTACTTTGATAGCATGTACCGCGTGAGTAGTGCTCACCAAATCGGCCGTTAGTGAACAATATTGTGAAACCTAAAGGCTGGACTTTACTCGAATGTTCTCCGATGATCTCAGATTAGCTAGAGAGGCCTAAAGAGGTCTAGATCTGTGACCTGTGTGTATACGAGGAGGCCACTTGTAACACCGGCTATCAATTAAGGTTCATTTTGAGAGGAAAACACTTTTCTGTTCTGGATTAAATGGCTTCATTCTGCTATAGTATCTTTAGGTATTCTTAAAGTATGATGAAAACAGACACAGAAAACAAAAATATAATTTTTATTTTTTAGAAATGTTACTTGTTATATGAATTTGAAAATAATAATGACTTAGTTGGTTCTGAAAGTGTTAGATATTGGCTTGGATGATTATACGATGTCTTTATTTATTTCTTTTATTAATTGTAGATGATTATTCAACTGGTAATACCTCAGTGAACTGTTCTAGCTATGAAAATCAATATTTGTAAAACAATTGTATTAAAAATTGAGAAACTTTATTGGCACAAAATTGGGAACATAGCTCCAGTGAATCTTGAGTCTGGATCGTCAACCACGGTGAATACAAGCCTTAGAAGCAAGGTTGTCGAGAAGGGTTTTCACTGGCTGCTTGAAATAACTGCACTTCATACCATCGCCCGTGGCTAACTTAGTGTATTTTGATTGTCAAGTTATTCTTGACTCAGCATGTTTTAAAAGTATTTCGGATTTTTCTTTGATGACTATAACGACGAAGCAGTGTTTGATTGTCAAAATACTTTAGTGTGAACAAGATAAATAATCTATTATGGGGGAAAAGGAACTCATTCAATTGACTTAGCAGGTTTTGAAAGTGGACTCTTCATATATACAAGCAGAGCGCTGTAGAGTGATAGAATGATTCGTGCTTTTTTGCAGAGAAAGGAGTGTTTATATTTCGGATCGTGTTGTAACATCTTGCCGTGAGCGTTGTTATTTTGCTGTTCTTTAGTTTCAAAATAGATCTAGATATATTCTTAGGTACTGATTTAGATCCAGACGTTCTTGAATTGTGGTAATCCTAACCCTCAGATAGGGTGTTTATTGGTTAAGTTAAATTATTGCGCGTGTATAAAGGATGTCTAGTGTTAATTATTTTGTTAATAGTTAGTGTGTCCGAGTTTACGTGAATTATATTCAACAAATAAATGACCTAAAACTGGGACGCGCTTTATCGAGTCAACGCCGCAACGTTCTTCGTGAAGGACAAACGTTCTGCTAGCGTGTGGCTTTCTCAGATGATTTTCAAATTATTTAGTTAACTTGTTCACCTTTAGTAAAAAAAAAATAATTAAAAGGAAACTAGTATAAAGAGAAATTATATTATTTGAAGCTTCCCTGAGGCGAAGTTAATTTCTTTTATGAAATATGCAAGCTCGATCCTATATTAGCTGTTTGGAAAGGCGAGGCAGGAAATAACAGAATGACAGTATTTCCGGAGCTGTAATTTAATTAATGATATACTAACGCCTAAAGCTTTCTAAATACTAATATAGTTGTATAATCAGTCATAATAAATAATACCGGGTATAAAAGGGTAATGTAACATTTATGTGCGACTTGGAAAAAGAAGTCCATGTGTGGCTTGTTTAAAGTATCTATTCTGTTAAATATCTTTTCATAGCAAGTTGACAGGAACACTGTAGAGTGTATGCACCTAAGAATTATAAGCATTATTACTATTTTCTGTGTTTTTGATGGACAAAGATTTTTTTCTGAAACCATTTATGTGACATTTTTCGCATTGCATTCATACAGTGATATTTAATCTCCCTGCAAACTCCCTTACCCGATTGTGTGGTACTGATGCAATTTCATTTCGGAAAATATCAGAATCACTAAAATATATAGTTATAGTTCTTAGTAATAAGTTTTTATGAATCCGTCATTTTATTCTAAAAGAAAAAAAATGATAATTGCAATGTAACTAGTTGAAAGGCCCGCGAATTCGCGGGATTAAAAGTTTAAATCAATACCCATGTTGGCATTGATGTTATGTTAACAGAAAATATTGTACTAACCATTATAATAATTATTAATGTTGATTTGAAGACAACATTATTGGTGTAGCTTGTCATAGACATAGAGTTCTCTGATGGCGGTACCCATGCAAATTGCAAACCATTAGATGGCTTTTAAGTCTTGACATAGCTACCTACAACTGATTAGTAGACCTAGATGTGGATGGTTGATCCAAGATAGTGCTGTATTGTCAGAGTTTTGTGGTGTATCAGATCTGAAGCTGGGTTTACGTTGTAAAAATCTAGATCTATGTCTGTTTTCACTTTGTCGTACATCTAGGTTATAATTATCTAGATCTAGATTTCGACCAGTATCAGTAGGCCTAGAAATGGATGGTTGATTAAGTCATGTTTGTGATTGTGCAGTTGAGGGGATTTGATTTGGATTGAGTCTTGCTGCTAAGTATCTGGATCGTCTTAAACTCTTTTTATCACCTGCCATCGTAATAGTTCTACATCTTCCACAATTACATTTCGCTCATGATACAGTTGAGTCATGCTTCTTGGTCAAATTATGCAGATCTAGATTCTAGATTCAATAGATACTGTATTTATGTATTTAGTTTAGCTGAGCAGTGAATTTAGTTCTTCGGTCGTTGTGGATATTCTGACCTTGAGAAGATTGAGTTGGTATTTTAAAGCCCAACGTCAGCAACAATGCAATATCGTGGACACTCCCTTGACCAACGTCTGATAATTTCACCTGTACCAAAAATCCTGTGGCAGGCGGCCTATTTTACTGACACTGAACCAAACTGTGGTCGACGAAATTGACAAAATAAATTGTTAGTAGAGCTCAGTGGTCTAATGTGGGAGTTCTCATGCTTGATCAGCTCACTCCTGTTGATAAAACGTTTATGGCAAATTTGGCAGGAGAGTTTTTGCCTCAGATGATGAAGCAGGTGCCTCATTACATTGCCACGTTGAATTGTCTCCTTGCCACAGTGACCACATTTGTACATTCTGGCAATATCCCCAGGGGTACGCTGAGATCCTTTCAGAGAATCATCTCGGACATCACTTTTCATGCCAGTAATAAAATTTTCAGCTGCCTCAGCTCCAGTTTTCTCTCCGGCTTCAAAACTGAAATTCTCAAGACACTTCATGCTTACGGTTTCTAAATGCGTTCCGTCACTTTGTACAGCAGTTTTGACTATTACCTCTTCAGATGAGTGGGTTTTGAACATTGGACATCCTGTTTAGGAGAGCAACGGTACACCTTCTGCGCCAGGTCGTCACAGTCCTGTTTGAAAGAGAAAACAGCTGAGCTGATTACAATAAAGAAACGTGTCATTTCAGTTAACCTTTGAGTCACACCAAAAATAAAATCGTAGCCAGACTGAAATCGGAAAATAACTGTAAAAGAATTCTAAAATTATCTGAGATCGCAATTAATGTCTTCGGATAAAAATCATGTTTACCATTTATTGTTTGTCAAGGAAACGCAATTTGTTATATTAATGAGACGGATACAAGTTATTGTGTTCAATAATTGCTTTTCGCAAATGACATTTTCAAAAGGTCAATGATTCATTTTCTGTGAAATTAGTTTGAGAGTTTTAGTCAAGCCAGCATAAACGTCATTAATCAGTTGCCGTTGCGAAATAAAGAGAAATTTTTATTAACAATTGTAAAAACTGTAACCAAAGTATTAACTTGTTATTCTAAAAATGTGAAATCCTTTTTTTTTTATAAAGGACATACAACTAAAGATAATAGGTAAATGAACAAGATCATATGAGACGGGTGGGCGTATTGTCCTGTACAGTTTTTTCTCAGCACCGTGTTCGTTGCTATTCATAACGTGCTGGGCCAACACAATTGCCGGGATACCAGGACTCCTGTCTCAGCCGGTCACGTTATACCGACAACCTGGAAGGGGGCAAAATCATAAAACAATATATAAGCCAGACCGTGTGACCGAACCGCCTACCTCCTGATTATATAAGTCATCACCGGGCGGCGAGCGCTTCACAGCTATTACGCCGACACACTAACTAGGCAAAACAAATTCAAGTAATAAATAGTTACTATCTGTACTTATAAAATATCATTTTGTATGTTACAATTTCTCAAAAATTCTAAACACCAGTATGTATTTCAATGATGCTGTAAGTAGGCAATTATTTTTTTTTTTTGAAGGAAATGATGTTTTATAATCTCCTCTAGACTATGAAAGATGTTTTAACTTGAGGCCTGATCCATTACTCTTTGGGCTTCGAGATTTATTTTACTCGCCGTCTAGGTCTAATGACAGGTATGTAGCCACCGCTCTGTGCATTCTAAAACATTATACACATTATTTAAGAATAATCTACACGATGAGTTGGGCGGTTGGTTAGTTGGTTGTTATAGCGTCCAACGTCGGCATCATAATGCGGACCCCAAGACTAACGTCTGACAATTTCTATGTGCTGCCACACACGATATAGTGCGTGAAGACCTGCCCTCCTATCTAACTCACATTCTACTGTCATCGACCCAACCAGTCCTGGGTTTCGAACCGCGGACCTCCCCATTCGGAGACCAACACTTGAGCCAGTCGGCCCCCTTGTTTGTTTGGTTACTTCGTTTTTAATTCAGTAGACATGACGCATTACCAAAAAAAAACAACTGATTCGTCCCAAAAATTAAATAGGCCCAGTCTTTCCTTTTATGTCTATAGTCCACTTATACTATAGGTTAAAATGAACTCGCAACTGTCTTTAGGTAGTTCAATCTGTTGGCCACTGTAAAACCTAAAAGTTTATATTACTGTATTGATTTTTCTGCTTAGCTAAAAAGTGACACGTAACCATACGCCTTTTCCTACTCTCCATTTCTTTTGTACTGTCTTAAGAAAAGGTTGTTGTTTTGTTTGTTTGTTTGTTTGTTTGTTTGTTTGTTTGTTGTTTTTTTTGTTTTTTGTTTTTGTTTTTTGTTTTGTTTTGTTTTTTGTTGTTGTTGTTTTTTTTTTTTTTGGGGGGGTCGTTATTTTTTTACTCTTTCTAGTTACATTCAAAGTAACAACTGTTTATTGTGCAACTTTTTTTTAAATCTAGTTGTTTTTTTACCCAATATGCCTGTTGTATTTGAGTTATAAATCGGAACATTGGAATCATAATGTTAGAAGAACAATTCTTCCAAAATGATATATTGGCGAAGACTTGAGTAAACCCCTCTTCTTTCTGTCATACCAATGCTAGATCTATACCCTGTCTGCGCTCACTACGGAAACTGCCACTTTCAGTTATATAAAAACCAAGGCTTCCCAAATCACAGCGTCACTGATTTGAGCGAGAAAGAAAACATTTTCCATAGCAGCGGTTATGAGGATTTATCTTAAAATTTGTATTATGTTTGAGGCAAGGTGAAATTTAGGTAGCATTTTTTCAGTCTCCAGCAACATTGTAAACTATGCTTTTTGCGCTTCATAGTTTATAATTATGTGTAGCTTTTTTTTTATCGAAAACTGTTGTGTTCTTTGATGACTTTGCTTTCTTTTTTTGGGGGGAACCTGAGGCCTAACTTTCCAGATTTAATTTTTCTGTCCTATTACTCGATTGTATCTATTTCGCATAGACAGAAAACTGTATTGCCCAATTTCGTCAGTCACCACAGACTATACTTAATCTAGAAAAAAATTACTGGCGTTTTTTTTTTCCTTATTATATAAAGAACAAAAAGATACAAAAATAGGTTTTTATTAAAAATAGGATTTTGAGAAAGCCTAACATTGCCGACCTGCATACAATCACGCGAACAATCAACTGACATCGTTCATAGGGAAAGACAGAGACAGTGACAGAGAGACAGAGAAACAGACAGAGATAGGCAGAGACAGACAGTCATAAACAGAGAGGGAGAGACACACAGTTACCGTGAGAGAGAGAAAGAGAGAATGTGTACATGTGTGTGTGTGTGTGTGTCAGAGAAAGAGAGAGAGAGGGGGGGGGGGAGAGAGACTGAAGCAGAACAACCAAGATATCGAAAAAAGTTAGATATATAGATAAATAGATAGATAGATAGATACATAGATAGATAGATAGATAGATAGATAGATAGATAGATAGATAGATAGATAGATAGATAGATAGATAGATAGAGCCTCAGCTCCAGTTTTCTCTCCGGCTTCAAAACTGAAATTCTCAAGACACTTCATGCTTACGGTTTCCAAATGCGTTCCGTCACTTTGTACAGCAGTTTTGACTATTACCTCTTCAGATGAGTTTCCATTCTTTATAAATGTAGAACGAGACTCATGGTAGCGAAGGTGAGCTGTCAGGAGAGATTTGTGTAAAAATGTTCTCTTTATTGCAGATTGAAGGTAATTGTGTGGCCAGCAGGCATAAGTGTAGGTGAATAATTCATTGAAAATGCTATAAAACTGTACTTGTACAGTCAGAATAGAGATAGAGAGAGAGAGGTAAAGAGGTATATATAGAGAAAGTGGTAAAGAGATAGAGAGATGGTTAGAGAGAGATTGAGACTGGGGGCATAGACATACTAGAGTGTGGCATATATGGACCCGGAAGAAAGCAACATCCTATAAAGAACGGGAAAAATCTCCACAAAAAGACAATAATCATGATAAAGTTGAGTAATACTTCCATCCGCCATATTTGAAAAGAACTTGCTACATTCTGCTGGACTGTCGACTTTGTCGGGAACTGGAGAACTGAAGAGAAGGACCAAACTAATGTAGAGAGGTTTCAGCACTTTCAGCACAATTTTTGCATCACTCTCACTATTTTCTTACTTTTGTGTCATACAGGATTGGTCAGTTTTACAGCGGAGCGCTCACTTGCAGGATAAGAATGCTTTTTGCCTTAAGGTGACGGGTTAACAAAGTTGTGAGCCTTTCACTCAGCCGTCGTGAGATAGTTTTAACTATCAAAGGCCCGTCAAAGGTCTCCACAGAGCCTGCGATTGTTTTTAAAATTAATCATTCATTTTATCCAACCACGAACCCACTGAAGAACTCACTTGTTTGTACAGTTATTATGTTACTAGATGAAGATATTCAGTATAAGGATTCTCTTACGATAAAGTATGTTTCCATATGGACTAGAGTTTGGGAATCCAAAAACTATTGGAACATTTTATTCAATCCTTTCGTTAGATTCACGTAATTATATTGTGTCATTATCACCATAATTATATCTCATGGCCATATCTTGCGATATTTGGACTTCTGTAATATGTATAGTTAAATTTAACTAATGAGAGTCTGGACAGGTTTCAGAGAGGTTAAAATAGTGCTTCAAGAATGGTAACAAGGAAGAATTGAGATCATGCATCACCTCTTCTTAAGCATTCACATTACCATGAGGATGAAAATAACAACCACAATGATGATGATGATGATAATAATGAGACTAGGGCACATTATAACTTAATAGGTAAAGAGCTGAGCTTGTGGACTTGAGGTTTTAGGTTCGGTTCCCTGATGGGTTCCTCTAACTGGTTTTGATGATAAAACCAACATGTCTGTGTAAGATTCCCCGAGAAACCTGGGAGCATTTTAAAAAACGCGCGTTTACTAAATTCATCCCTCACCCGCTCAAACTCATAGCCTCTGGGCGTGAAGGAAGAACAGATGGCAAAAAGATACCCACCTTCTGCCCAGACAACTGGATTAAGAGCTTAGTTTAGAACCAAGACATACGGTTTGTTTCCGGTTTTGTAAGCATCCGGTATTCGCGATTCTCTTATTTTTGTTCAATTAGATTCGAGACTTCATTTCCTCATTAGGTTTCTGTCTATTGCCCCTATTGATTATTCACAGTGGCACATTACGTCTTTTTTTGATTTTTTCCAACCTCTGTGCTTGATAAAGTTGGTCAAAATTTGTATTTCCAGATTGATTTTGAAGTTAAAACCCAATAGTTTAACTTGCAAAATGACTGATATTGAAGACAAAAAAGTAAGGCCATTTTAGACAAGTGAAATATAATTATGAATTTGAAACGATTTTGAGGCTAAAATCTGAATGGATTATAGTAAACCTTAAAAATTTCAAACCGAACTGAAAGTGCGTGTGTATATA
>RQTK01000662.1:30983-48627 GCA_003991915.1 Elysia chlorotica
ATATTTGCCCCCCCCCCCCCCCCCCGCCCCAAAGCGTAGAAGGGAAGGTTTTTCTTATCTGTCTCAACATATCCTCCCTTTCCACTTTTGAACCTCAAAAATTAGGGAACCCCATACATAAGATGACCAGCCTCGTAGTAATAGAATGAACCAGCATAGGATATATCATGTCTTGCCTGCATCCTGAGCTTTTGTCTTCTGTCAACGCCGCCTCTCGCCGTATAGGATCCCCCAGGGGAACCTAGAAGACGTTAAATCCGGAGAGAGGGAGAGATTTCTTTCCCTCCCTCTAGAGAACAAAAAGAAAGAATTATTTTCCAAATGAACAGAAATGTTAATGATCTATAACCAAGAGTTGGGACATTTAGGTTTTATCAAATTCCTAATGGTTTTGTTCACCACTTTCTTGCAGTGATAAAGTACAGCTGCAGCACCCCAACAAAATAATACAAAGCAACTTCGCCTAAAGAAAGTCTTGAGTGTCTTACAATCACCATCTCTGTATTGTCAACGCAATGCAAAAAGCGAATGATGCGACACCCACAGCACTATATCACAATGTTTATTAAACTCCACAACATTTAACTCTCGCTCCCCTATAATTGTTTTAAAAACCGACTTCCAAATTGTATCAAAGCTTTTAATACTAAGTGCGTTAATCTAATGGTGGAAAGAACATTTTTTTCAAATGCCATTCATTGCGACAGTGCAAAGAGGTGTACGCACGACCGCACTATTTGTTGCGTGATCCTCGTCAGGGAAATCCCTGTGGCTCACTTGTAGGCCCCTCGGTAATGGCTCTTAGGTTTGTCTGGGTGGTGAAAGACACCAAATTTAGGTTTTTACCCAACATGTTTCTCTCTAAAGCAGTCTGCCACATAAGTTGTCGGCGAAGTAATTTTTTTTTAAACAGAGGAAGACAAAAGTGCACTGTAAATGGGTTTTTTCCCTATTTTTTAAATAAAATTCAAAAGTGAAAACTAAATCTAACTCGATAAAATAAATGGTTTTTTTTAATTGTTGTTTCTTTTTCACAACAACGGATTCAACGGATGCCTTTTATTATTTCTTCTTCTTCTCTGTCTCGACTGTCTCTTTCTGTCTGTCTGTCTGTCTGTCTGTCTGTCTGTCTGTCTCTGTCTGTCTGTCTGTCTGTCTGTCTGTCTGTCTGTCTGTCTGTCTGTCTGTCTGTCTCTCTCTCTCTCTCTCTCTCTCTCTATATATATATATATGTATATATATATATATATCTTGAATACTGACGTCTAAACCGAGACCCAGATCTAGATCTACATTCGGCTTCTGTCTACCTATACTGATACGCTAACCAGCTCATCAAGATTTAGAACGAGATATAACAAGGATCTAACATTTTCTTTAAAGGAGGATAAACGTGCCAGGCCGTTAGCAAAGCAAAACATTTGGTGGAAGGAAACAGCAAAGTGTGCCTGCCGGTGGACGACGACTCCTTACTTAAGAAGTTGTTATAGCTTGTCTACTAGACTCGCTCCCTTTTTCTTTCTTCCAAAACTATTAAACATTTTCTGCCCTGCCAAAAAATTATCCTAACGCAGGCGCTGCTCAAGGAGAAATATTGTGTGTGAGAAATTTAACCAATTACGTGTCAGAGATCGAAAACAATCTGGATAATGTAGTTACATTAAAATTTAGCCTTCACAGTTGCATTAGAAGTGACCTTATCTTTATTTTTGCTTACATTTCTCCATGTCAGTCGCCTTACTGTAAAACCTTTCAAGTTAGAAATGTGCCCGCACAATGACAAAAAACAATAAAAGCTGGTGTAACACATTTACCAAGACAAAGTGGTTTGATAAAGAGTGCCTTGTGTTTAAGAAAAGAGTCAGGAAACTGCGTAAATATAGAAAAACTTGTAAGCAACACGGCAAGTTTAACTATGTTACACTCAGAGCAAAATATACGACTCTTTATAAAAAAAGAAAAGATATATGTACCCCTCTTCTAAGATTATCTTATTGTGCTATAGCTTGAAAAACTCTTCTGATTGCTGGAAAAGATACTCAAAATAACGTAAAGACTGATCAGCGGTATACCTTCTTTAAAGGCATATTTCAATCAAATACTACAGAGCCACCGATCTGCTTGGAGGCCCAAACTCCTTTATACTTAGATGCAGGGTCGTATACTGAAGACTTTAACAAAGACAGGGGAATTCAAAGTAAAGTCCTTTACAAAAAAGGTTAACTCTGGCAAATCCCCGGTGGCCGACCAAATTTTGAATTAAATGTTAAATGTTCCTAAGGGTCACTTTAAAAAAAATCCTCGACACAGGACATGTCCCCTCAAATTGGACTCAATAATTATATCATTGGTCCTATACATCAGAAAGATTATATAGTTGTACAAAAAAGCTTTGTATTTTTTTCTTGTTATCTCAAACTGAAACCTCGTTTTTAGCTAAAAGTTACTATGAGAAGCTTCATAGATTGGATGAGAGGACTGAGAGAGCTGAAGAAACCGTGATGTTACCATATTGTTATCTTTTTCTTGGGCATTGTAAAATTGTTTTTCTTGTCATGTGGTTTAGAGTAGGAAGCCCAACGAACCAATAAATATCAATCAATAAATAAATAAATCTATCCATCATCTTATTTATGATTTCTCAAACTTCTGGATCAATTTAAAATTCACATAAATCTTTCATACTAATTTTGTTATCTTTCTTTTCACAGCGCCCTTATTTTATAACTTACATATCATCACTCTATCGCCCTCTTTGTTCATGTTATCTCGCCTTTTATGTTTTTTCTTCGTTATCTATGAACTTATATGGGAACTAAAGGAGCAAAATATTGAATACAAAATTCATGGGACATCATCGAAAAAGCAGAGCCCTACTCCCAAGCAAGCGAGCAGTGCAACCTATGCATTTTAGAAAAAATTTACATCCTCAAGCTAAAACCAAGCCTCCTTAAAAGATGAGAGCTATACACAACTTGCCAGCACCGCTATAAGCACTTACTCCAAAACTTCAAAGGACAAACGCTAGAAAAAAGGCAGGATTCATGCAACCAAATGCCCGTTACGCCAGACGCAAGAAATGGCCATACTCTCAAGGTAGAACAATACAATAATATATCTATCTACCTAACTATCTATCTATCTATCTATCTATCTATCTATCTATCTATCTATCTATCTATCTAACTATCTATCTATCTATCTATCTATCTATCTATCTATCTATCTATCTATCTATCTATCTATCTATCTATCTATCTATCTATCTATCTATCTATCTATCTATCTATCTATCTATCTAAATAGAAAGAACTAGTCGCCTGAGGAGAGCAACAGCTCGAAACTCCGGAGTCGCGACAGGCAATTAATTTTATTATTATTATTATATCTATCTATCTATCTATCTATCTATCTATCTATCTATCTATCTATCTATCTATCTATCTATCTATCTATCTATCTATCTATCTATCTATCTATCTATCTAAACTATCTATCGACCCATCCATCTGGTAAGCGAGCTGTCTAGCTTTCTACGTGTCTATATCTCCGTTAACTCGTTAGACCAGGAGGAGATTAAAACAAAATAAAGTTAAAATCATTTGAACAATGGCGTATTTTTAGTCAAACTTCCCTGTCTGGAGATGTCATGAAGTAATTATTTTTATCACCACAAAGGTGAAATATCAGATCGAAAAAGGAGATAAGGTCAGAGCGCTCCCTAACCACAATAATGGACAAAGCATTTAAACTAAACTGTTTTTTTTATTATTTGCAGGGATGTCGAAATTGAATGATCTTCGTGGTTGTTTTATATTGCCCCCAGGGGAGGTGAAGAGGGGGGGGGGGGGGGGTTCACTACAATCACATTTAGACGAAAGAAGGCACGAACCTTTACATTCTCCTCCCCCAGTCTCTCTCTCTCTCTCTCTCTCTCTCTCTCTCTCTCTCTCTCTCTCTCTTCTCTCTCTCTCTCTCTCTCTCTCTCTCTCTCTCTCTCTCTCTCTCTCTCTCTCTCTCTACGTCTCTCTTTCTCTCTGTACAAACCTGTACAAAGGAAGGTTACAGCTACCCCGTACGCACCTTGTTAGACATGGGGAGATACAACGTGAAGACTGCCCTAAGACGTTTAAACATAGGGGGACTTGTTTTTAAGCGAGTGAGCATGGAGTTTCAAGTGTGTGTCGACAGTTAAAATATAATTCATGGGATACTGTGCATTGAGTTTTTGGGAAAGTTGCAATACTAAAGTTTTATCTGTTTGAAAGAGGTAAATTTTTTTTAAAAAGTGACAGAAAATAACATTATATTTAAAAGAGTACACAGATTGTACCAATAAAAAAGAGAATGTTTGTCTTCTCTGTGTTTATTTATAAACAAATGAAAGGAATTTGGTAATAAAACCTTGCCCCCGAATGATGAGTACCAACACGTCTCTTTTGTGAGCAGAATTGCATATGACTGTGAGACAGAGGCTGGCGTACCACAAGCTCTCGGTAAGCCGTTAATGCAGGTTCGATACCCACATATTATCGTTACTGGATTTCTCATGCCCCCTACGTTTTTGTAAGTCTTAAGCACGCTCTGAAATGTCGGTTGTTTAATAACTTATGTTGTAACCTTAATTTACTTATTAGATTAGTCAGTAAAAATTCTAAATGATAGATTTCACCTTGCATTTTTATCCACAAGTATATTTGACAGAGATATTAAATTTTTACATAAACACCCAAATGAGCGCGGATCTTAAAAGCTAGGTACTTGGGGAAGAGTTGTTATTTGAAAAAAGGGTTGAAATGAGTATAATATTTATAAATCAGAAACAAAAGGAAAGTACTATACTCACTGTGTAAAGTTGTAGGCCTTCCAGTACACCCAGGCTACATAAAATAAAAGTGGACGCAGCCGAAAAAGTACAGGTTTTATTTTGGATAAGAGAAAAATTTCGGCCTTTCCTTTAAATAAGTATTATATTTGTTGATTGATATGATTTTTATTAATATTTCATAAGCCTATTCGGGATAATGTACATGAACAGTGTTCTCCCCTGTGACAGGAAGTTGCCAGTGGACTGATCTTTGTTAAAGTTTTGAAAGACGTTACTCATTCACTCACTACTTTATGATCATTCTATTCTTGAATTTATATAATAAACTTCTTGACTCAAGTCGAGTATCATATCCACGAGTAACAATTATTATTGAACTGTCTGTTTTTTGTTGTGTTTTTTTTTGCTGTTGTCTTTGTTTTTCGTAGTTTATTGTCGTCGTTCCTTGGCAATGTTTTCTTGGTCTATTTCTAGATTTCTTTTGTTTGGTTTGGGTTTTCTTTTGCTTGGTTTGGCTTGGTTTCGATTTTGTTTTTGCGGAAAGGGTTATTTTTGCTTTTTTTGGGGGTGGTGGTTTTTTGGGGGGGGGGGGGGGGGGGGGGGGGTCGGGGTTTTTTAATGGTTGGGCATTGGTGTGTGCGTCGGTGGGTGTTTTTTCTTTAATTACGTCCTTTTTTTTTAAAGTACACTATTTATGTTTCTCCCTGTAAACCTAAGTTTTCCAATTTAGTCGATGTCTACTCAAAAGTTGGTATGAAACTGTTTTTTTGTTGTTGTTTTTTTTGCATTGAATGCTACACAAAAACACAAAGAGGTATTTGAACAGCACAGAGTCAAAATGGCGACTTACTAAAATAACTTATTATTAAAACAAATTGGCCTTTGTAAACAAACAAACAATTCTTTGGGCACCGGAAAGATATGACAAAGTTAGGGGCAAAGCGCAGACACGGCAGACCTACAAAAAGGTGGATGGATGACATCAGCGACTGGCTACAAAGGAGGCCCAGCGAGGCAGGAAGGATCGCGCAAGACAGAGAGCTCTTCAGGCAGATTGTACGGAAGGTTACGTCAGACTCTACCGACAACCCAGCATGATGAGGGTGGTGACACAAAAGATGACATGAGATCATGTCTGTTTCATTACGCGGAGTCCCCTCCCAGTCTAGACATAAGCTTATCTACCTGTGAGCTGATTGGTACCGTCACACCAGTTTTAATTAGCCGCGCGTTATCAATATTAGTTGGACACTATAACGGCATGATTACCGAAGCACTTCTTGAAAGTAGACCAACGCTTGTTGTAAAACCCAGGGTCTGTAGAGGACAGTGATGTCTGATTGGAGCGGTCAATTTTCTAGCGAGCCACAGCAATCGCCGACTATCTGCACCTCACATAACCGCAAGCTCTGCTTTAATGAATGTTTAGATCACTGTTAGTTATATCCCAGTTTTGGAACTTTGGTTTGAGTAAAAAGAACCCCGACTATAAACCAGAACCAGTGTATTTTTGTTTGTTTATGACTGAGGCGGAGTCCTGAGTCGTTTGTTTACAACAACTGTGTAATTTGTTCATAAAAACATGAGTCGTTTGTCCGCAACTATGTGTCATGTATTCACAATACCTGAGTTATTAGTTTATATAAGATCCTATGTGTTCCATAACTCATTTACAGGAAAAGAAAATGCGACGCTTAGCACACTTAGCACCACCTGTCTGGGTTAGTTAGCGATTGATGTTAGTGATCGGACATAATCGAACCAGAGATTGTGAAATAGTCAAAGCCTCCACAGGAATTATTTTGCATTGGTGGATAAGGATAATAGAGGCGGCAAATATCTTCTTTAAACCTTGGATAAATAAAAACAGCGCTGTGTGAAGATTGTCCGACTGGCAATAAAGAAGTAGATTAGCATGCGTCACGTCAAATTCACATAATTATATTTAGGACTATAAGCTCTTTTTATCAAACGCCTCTCTAAAATCTATGGTCTGAACCCTGACATGCGGACCTGCCCAACTCAAGTGAAAACGTATTTGTACGCGTTCCCTCTCAGTTATTTGGATTAATTTTAACGCTTTGAAATTATATAAATATATATATTTGAGGACTTTGGTGTGCATGTGTCATCCTGCATACTGAACTATACAAGTCACAGATTTCAGCATTTTAGTGTAGAGGGCATTTACTAATAGCATGATGAAGTTCATTTTAAAAAGTAGTTTGAACGAGTGCTCATTGTGGGCTCCCGGCCTCGATTTTTGCCCATCTCCACAGACTTACTCAATCACTTGAAAATAATAAAACATTTTTTATGAACCACTATACATCAGGTTAATGACATGCTGACCACTTTTTAAAAAGCTATGTTTTAACAAACCTTTGACATTATATAAAAATTCAATGTACCCTTCCCACAAAGGCCAATCTGTATTATTAGGTCAATCTCTTTCCTCTTCCTTTTTTATAAAAGTAGCGCGTTTCGGGGGATAAAACGGTGTGCATTTTTGCACTTGAGAGCGATCATTCTGAATAGTTTATCACCGCAGTCTTACCCAGTCACTTGAAGACAAAGACAACTGACTCAGGAATAATCTAGAATCTAGATCTTAATTTTAGTTGTTATCTTAAAGGACTTGTTTTGAGTATAGAGATTTATTAGGTTTTGCCCGTGCGGTTCTTTCACAAAGAAAACCTTTGGTCCACCGGTGCATGTTACCTTGAATTTGTAGTTTCCGCATTTTTAAAAGTAACCTTTTTCTTCACACTATGTCGTATGCCTGTTGTAGGTCTATAAAGACAGCAGAAGTGCGGTGTCCATGCTTTGCATCCTTCGTCAGAGCCGAAAGAGGTGGTCTTCCGTTCGACTTTTCACCCTAAAACCTGCTTGGTCTTCGGTAAGAATTTTGGAGTCTTCTAGCAACCACTAGAGTCGAAGATTTTTTCGCCTACTTTACCAACACAGCATGGCTCTATAACTTTTTAGATCTTTTGTTTCTTTATCTTTCTTGAAGATCGACGCAATGAGAGCATTTTTTCAAGCTTTTGGGAATTGTCCGCTATTCGGCGTACAATTGAGAAGATGCAGGAGTGTTTTATTTCCCACTGGGCCTCTGTTTCATCTATTTCGTTATGTGTTTTGTCAGGGCCTAGGGTCTTTTTTGTTTCAATGTCTTTAAGGGAGTAACAAATTCCTCAAGCTCGAAGTCCTTTGTAAATATTGAGGCAATGTCTTTTCATTTTTTCTCCCTCAATTTCTGTTCTTTAAGCAACACTGTGTTGTTTAGCTTGGCTGTTCTATATTTTTTTATGTTTGTAAAGTATTTGTTAAGCTTTTCCGTTTGCTGTTCCTTGGTTTTACAATCTGACGTGTGTTTTAAATTTGTATTCTGTTTGTTTCCAGACAGATGGTATAAAATAATCCAAGCTCTTCTACCATCTTTCCGAAAAAGTTGCACTAGTTTGGTGCCATCTTTCACGCTTTGCTGATGCTATCATCAGCTCTTGAATAAGCCAACTATGCTTTATTGCGTGATTTTTGTCGTTCTCAAACAACTTTACTAATTCCTTTGTTCCAAAAGGGTTTTATATTGTTTATATTGTTTATATCGGTATGTGTTGTTTTAAGGTCTCGAGTGCGATTGATGAGAACTGTAGGTCATGTTGTCCACATTATTTTTTTACTTTATTTATTTAGACTGTAGATACGATTGGCCCGTGGTCACTGTCTATGTCTCGCATGACCTGTACAATACAGCGGGGTTCAATTTTGTCAGCTACTATTAGATGCCATAAATGACTGTAGATCACGGAATCGTCACGTCATGCAGCGTCTGTGAGGAATTCACCAAGACCCGTTCAGTTGGCTTCAGAGAGTGTGTTGCTATATACCAGTACAGTCACTAGTTTGACCCCACAGGCAAGGATCTCATTTTGATGGACAACGGATTTTTCCACTCCCTCGTGGGTCTTGTGTGTGGCATCTCAAAGGGGCGTGGTGTCCTCCTGGTAAGAGCTCATTCACCTACCCATGACCTCGCAGTAAAGGCACCCAGGAAGCATGACCTAGACGTTGGGTTGGCTTGAGTGTTTTATGCGATATGCATGACTGACAGCTGCCGCGCGCATTTACCAAAGTGAGGCTGGAAGTTGCGCATTAACGCTCCTTACTGTCCCCACGGTTGGTCAAAATTCATTTGTTCGATTTCATCCTCTATTGGTTGAGTCGATGTCAGTATAATGTCTCCCCGCATTGTCTATGTGTAGCGACACGTAAATTGCTCAAGCCTTAGTCTTTCGAATCGTCCACAAATACTCTTTACAGTACTGACGTCGGACGTTAAGCAATCAAATTAACTCAACTTCAAAATGTGAGGAGACGTTAGACCAGAAGAGCTGATTCCTTGCGGCCCGTTGCTGGACGTGATCATCCTCAGCCCCGCGCCTGTCGCCGCCCGCCAAGTCTCACTGCGCTCACGCCGAGCACGCGCGCCGCCTCACCATCAATCAGCGGCCGGATGCCGGCACAAAACACTCGACGCGTCTGCGGCGCTTGCTGACGGGCAGAGAGAGAGAGGGAGAGAGAGAGAGAGAGAGAGAGAGAGAGAGAGGGGAGAGAAAGGTAGAGCATGTGAGTAAGTAAAACCAGGAGGGTCTGAGAGCAGAGCAACAGCTCTAGAGAATAATAATTATGGAGAGCTGCTGCTTGGAGGGACAAAGAGATGATGGTTTTTTTTTCATTTTAAATAACAATTCTCAAGTAAGTCTAAAATTTAAGAATCAGATTTTTATTTCAAGAGAATAATTTCAGTGCACACGTATTATTTTAAAAAGTCTTGTGTTTTATTTTTAGATAATGTGCAATGATAATTTTTTTTTATAACTTTTTAATCAATATCGAGAAGTTGTGATAAAAATACTCAATTTGTCCGTAACCAGTCCTCTAAGACTTCTACGAGTATGCATTACTACAAAAGTTGTTGTTTTAGAATAGTTTAATCAGTTTTGATCTTAAAGTACAGGTGATTATTGAACTACGATGGTTTTAAGATGAGTACTATTAAGCGGTGAGTTAAATTGTTCTTTGTACTTCTTGTCGGAAGGCATATCAAACTAGTTTTTTTCTCTTGTCACCTGTCCATATTTTTTGATAATTCAAGCATATATATTTGGGTGAAATTTCATGCGGTCGTGTGGCGTCGCGGCTGTTCCGTCACATATTGAAAACACTTTGTTATTTTTATGTAGTTGTCGCAGTAGGATTTTTTTTTTTTTGTGATTTTCTTTTCTTTGTGACTTTATTTGTGTTGTCATTGATGGGATAATGTCCAGAACATTATCGCCTCGGTGTCATCGGTTGATGCTTTTTAGTCTTTCGTGTATATGCGTGTGTGTGTGTGTGTGTGGACATGTACTTCGTATTGTCTTGTGTATATTGGTATGCTCTTAGAATGTACACATAGTTGTTTTTACAAAAGCAAAAGCAACAAAGAGGGCGTTTCATAGCGAGCTGGGCGCTTGATTAGGCACTGTGTCCATTCGAAGTTGGAGATGTCATTAGAGACTAAAAGAAAGTTGTAGCCTCATATAGAAGGTAGATCGCATGGCATGTATTGTATATCGCATTGTGTATGCCATTGGGGCTCAAGCGGATCAGGTGAGAAAAACGATTATCGCCTAATTTAAAGTTTTAGACATTTGAACATTGGATCTTGAAATTCAAAGTGTGAGTTACTATCATGACGCAGTTTTCGACCCTATTTTAAAATTAAGCAAATGACAATAACCTAAAACAATAAGCATTAAAACCATAAATAATGTACACTGTTTCAGAAGTCTATATTTACAGTAATGGGTCCCTTCTTATTGCCCTGCCTCTCTCGTCTCGCATCTCTCTGTCTCTCTTTCTCTCTCTCTCTCTTTCTCTCTCTCTTTCTCTCTCTCTCTCTCTCTCTCTCTCTCTCTCTCTCTCTCTCTCTCTCTCTCTCTCTCTCTCTCTCTCTCTTTCTTTCTCTCTCTATATATAATTTCTTTTTTACTCTCTATCTATGTCTCTATGTCTCTCCCGAAATCAAATATTCTCTTCTATCTGGGTATTTGGTTTCCACTATTAATTCTCATATATTTCTTTCTTTATATAAAGAGATAACAACCTGGTAATATTACTCTTGAGACTATCCTTCTTAAACACGCGAGCTTCGAATCGACATAAAGATATATACAACATCAGTCAACATGGATGCAGAAATATAAATATATCCAAAAAGACCAATGGCTGTCCATAGTTGCATGTCATTTACCCTGAACATGTATTATTTAGGTCACGGGAAGTGTTATGTCTAAAAAAAGAGCAATAATTATTGACTAAAACCGTCAAGAGGGTAGTTTCAAATTCAAGCCAATTTATTTTTGGATTATTTAAGGAGTCTTGTCGTAGGCATAAGCTTTGTGTGTATTATCAAAGTTTTTCTTTACCCTAATCACTCTGTATGTTTGTCTGTTTGTCTGTCTGTCTCTCTCTCTCTCTCTCTCTGTCTGTCTCTCTCTCTCTCTCTCTGTCTCTCTCTCTCTCTCTCTCTCTCTCTCTCTCTCTCTCTCTCTCTCTCTCTCTCCTCTCTCTCTCTCTCTCTCTCCCTCCCTCTCTTTCTCTCTCTCTTTCTCTCTCCGTATCTCTCTCTCTGTATGTGTGTGTGTGTGTATATATATAATAATATGTATAAATGTTACTTATCTTTGTAGCTCTGGCTCTCTCTCCACTTACGTCCCACTTTCTTAGTGATCATGTATAAAACATTGTGAAATAGGCCGGACAGGAAATATGTCAATGAAACAAGCAAGAGCTAACCATCGATAACGAGCAGAGTCGAAGTTCAGCTAAATTAAAAAAAAAAAAAAACAGAACATAATAATAAATGCACGGGATGCTACAGTGGTGCTAATCAAGGAGTGCCTGTTTAGCCTCAGGATAATGCTGACCTGTTTAGTGTTACTGCCCAGGGGTAAATTAGCAGCTATGACCGTTTTAAACCTCTGCAATACCATGACCTATTTCTTTAAACTAAAAGATTCGAGCTAAATTTCCAATCCGTTTAAAAAGTGTGAATGTCAAAATATTCAGCCAGACGAGAAACAACGCAATAAAACTGAGGAGAGCTAATCATCGATAATGAGCTAAATGTCTCTAATTCTTAGCAAGGCCTACGTCTCGTTATAGATTCTGTCTCTAAAAGAAGACTATACTAAAGAAATATTGGCATGAATCAGCCTTTTATCTACGTATCTAATGAGAATATGATGAAAAGAAATCGTCGCTTTGGTATCATGATACGCTCTAGTTCACCTACCGCTTAGAAAATGCAAGAGTATTGAACTGTTTGGTTTTATTAGCAAATTAGTGACTAGCGCCACCATGATTCCCGTGCACTGCATTATATCATACCAATTCCCTAATGACATACAAAATGAAGAACTTTTAAAGGATTATTGTATAAATTATTTCTATAATAAGTGTAAAGTTAACAAACTTCTGCGTTGAATTAAGTAGTTTACTGACAAGGACTGTCCAAAATAATGACTTTTCCGTCTCTGTTCGATGGCCTGCTGGTGCGATAAACTGCGACTGATTGATGTTATCTGTCCTGTTGCGTTGTTTGGTTTTTAATTATTTGGACATTTTTTTCGCATTAATGTATCTTCCGCGTCTGTTTGCGTCATGCGTTGTTACCCTCACAGTCTAAAAGTTACCCTCTGAGAGCAAGGCAGGGCCGCCAGCGTGAGATTCCACCTCTCGTCACGTGATCCGGAGTTTTCGCGGCCTGGGTAATTATTGCCGTTGGGAAATCGCGAGGGTTGATGCGTTAACACTTCTTGCTGTTGTCTGCTCTGGAGAAACGCAGCGTCGAATTTCCGGTGACAAATATTTCTGTTTCAAGTTTGTTAGTGTTTTGTAACGTTTCGAATTTTTAAGACATCGTTGACGCAATTTTTAAATTAACATTTTTTTAAGATTGTAAATTTGCCTTCATCGGATTAAAAAATATGTTGAGGTAGACAATAATACACAATTAGTCCTCTTGGCTGACGGAGCTTCAAATCACAACCTGTATTTCTATGAGATTTTTTTGGTGGGGGGGGGGGGTTCCTGATTGGTGTACATTGCCTTGATCTATTTAGTGATACATTGTAGTAGAGTGGTAGTTTTAGTCACCAGAAGGTTGTGTTATGACATTCATTGAGAGCGGCAAGCATGCCATCTGAAAACCTCAGTTTGACACGTTAGTGCTTGAAAGTCGCCTAATGCACGAAATATTCACAGCATCAGACAACGGCTCACAGTTTTACGCACGACTTTTGTCACTACTAGCGGGTTTCTGTGACAAACTCGAGGAGCTGAGGCAAGTCCAACAGCTTTAGAATTTGTTACACGTCATATACGACTTACGGTCGCCCTATCTGTCTTAATTTTTAAAATTTATTTTGCTGAATCTCCCGTGTCAACGGTTATATTTGATTTTTTAAAATCCTATATGTTGTCTGCAAGAGTTGATGTTAGAGTCAATTTTCACACGTATAATCATGCCCTAACATAATATTTTATTTGAAGAGTGCAAAGATTAATGCGCTTTTGCTTCACACACTACCAGAAGTAAAATTCAATGGTTATTACCCAGCCTTAAGGATTTAACTTGAACATAACTCTAGACGTAGTGCATTGCTATCAAAGTAGTTTTAAGCATGTTTTTATCTTCCAGAGAAGTTCGTGCTAATTGTGTGTGTGTGTATGTGTGTGTGTGTGTGTGTGTGTGTGTGTGTGTGTGACCGCTGCTCCTACTTTCGACCCAGTGTGCTAACTCAGCAACACAATGAACCGCCGACCCGCGCGTCTCCAGGATCTATAAGGGATCACTTTTCCAATTCACTCGTCACGTTCAGCTGATCAATAACAAGTTTTGTGACAAAGCACTGTTCGTATTTATAATTATCGATAATTTGGTGACGCCACCGGCAGACTATAAGGTACGAGGAGGTGAAAGTCTGCCTTCTGTTCTTTTGTCTATCAGAGAGAAAACTTAAAATAAATTAATGTACAAGAGGCGTCTGAGACGCATTTTTATGTCTTCTTTTCCTGCTCAGGGAAAAGTGACCCGGATAATATATATCCATTCAGCCTCTATCGTTGAAAGACTGCCTTATGGGTTACTGCAAAAGTAATGTAGACTGATCTTAGACCAGGCCGTAATGTAAAAAAACCCAGTGAGTTGGAGTGGTTTAGTTCATAGCGTAGAACCCGCGACTTCTTATTAGGAAATGTCTGGTCCAAATACAAACAAAACTGACTTTTTGCTACTGATTGGATCGGTTTTATTGTGATAATTTCGGGTGAGAAACAAGTTCAGTTATGCCCCTTATTTCTCTGTATGGTAGTACTTATAATGTTAGGCACTAGTCTTGAGACTCGTCCTCACTTAGCCTGAGACCTTTCGTTGAACGCCTTAAAACCAAGGAACAAATATAGTAAACAATTCTACAGGTAACAGTAAGGCTTCAACAACGTGTGCCTATCGCAACAGGTGGTTTAGTTTTAATTTTAAGGCAAGACACACTAAAGATTATTTAGAAATAAACTAAATGTTAAATCGTCTGGGGTGTCTTTTCCACTTAATTGCTATAGCAACTTGTCTTGAGCCGTTGTTGTGAGATTTTCACGAGGCTGATGACCCATTTTTTGTAATCTAGAGATATGCATTCCACGTTCGTATTAATTCATTGTTATAAGGTACACAAAGCCTTCTGAAACAGAGTAGGCCGCCCCCCCCCCCACCACCCACGTAACCACTTGTTTTGATTTCTACCGCTTGTAACCCGTTGGCTGCCCCCCCCCCCCCCCTTGATGTGTAGTTCATATTCCTAGCTTTCTCTTTTAATTTGTTTCATTTAATTTTTCGTAAACCATTGTCTATAAACTTTTTCTTCATTCACCGACATTCAAAAACCCTAATAATATCTGCTCATAGCCTGATAAAAGCGGGTCGATTCTGTTGCGAAGGATCCGTTGTGACAGCGAGACAAGCCTGTTTCATCATCTGTTGAGTCCGCATCACGTTAGTTCTGGAGGAAGCCATGCGTATAAATCAATTTCCAGCAGTTATCACACAACGATAATTGTAAATAGACAGTACTCAAGGACATAATGAGCTTGCCACTTTGGGGTTCCTCAGTTTATTGTCATACCAATGCTTCTCCGGTTTACTATATAAACAACCTTGTTTTCGCTTGTTTCTATGTTTCTATTTCAAGCATGGATTCTACGTCAGACTACCATCCATTCGTAACCTCCTAAGTTGTTTCGAAAGGAAGGTTACACGAAAAAGCTTCTCACCATCTTCATACTCTTACCATTTAAACATGTACTCCATGTAAAAAAGCAATTAATGTGTTAATTTCAGTAATTCTTCATTTGTAAACCAAAGCTAAAATGTTTTCTATATTGAATGCATTTTTTTCTTTGAGCTGTCTGCTCAATCGAGTTACTGTTATTATTTAACAATAGAGGCTTACCAAGGCTTCCTTAAGGGCAGACCAAGTCCTCAATCTGGTCGAAGTGAACAAATTTAGTTTGTAGTGATATATTTATATTACTAAAAAGGGTAGCTAGGGCAGAATACGTCTCAGCGAGACTTTTTGCTCAGCCTTCTCAGCAAACACAACACAAATTGTAACGGTTCTAACTCTGACTAAAAAATCTGATGATAAAGTTCACTTTGATTTTAATTTAATGGAAATGTTTGTCTACTTCGATGACTTAGTTGGTTTAGGTTTTGTTGTTGTTGTATTGTTTTGTTTTTCTTTTTTTTGTTATTGTTAGTTTTTTGGGGGGGGGTTTTGTTTTTTTTAGAAGCAAATGTGTATGTAGAAAAAGGTTAATAAAGCAACAAATAGTAAGATAAATAAGAAGTTAGTCAATAGAAAGATAAAGACATGGATACTAAAATTCACTGGTAAAAAGGTGAATAGATTGTTGGTTAGACAGACAGCTAGATAGTAAGTAAAATAGTTTTAATCAACAGCAAAACAATGGCTTGGTGAAAAACTTGATAGTAACAAATAAACAAACCAATTTTTATGTAAAATAGATTTTACTTAACCGATAAAGATTATTGGACGTACAACCCATTTACGACGATTATGGGTGTATGCTATGACACACGGTGAAGATTCAACTTATTAAACAAAGCCAGCCACAGGATGCCTCGTACTATTTGTTTGACCACTTATTCCGCTATTGTCACAATGTAATATTATTTGCTAAGCAGAGCCAGACGAACGAATTTATTATCTTTCATCGTTTTTACGCATAGCTAGTTTCCAGCAGACCATGTAGCCGTTCCACTCAGTCTTTATGAGTATGTTGTCCTTTCCCTCCGTCACTCAAAATTGTCCTCTACTTGAATTATCTTATGGGGCTTAGAACTATTGTGTTGACGTCAAGAAATATCTTCCTAGGAGTGTCAGCCTTACCGTCACCATGCCAGAAGGTACGTTATCGACCGCGCCCAAACGTTACGCAAACGCTAGTGGCAAAAGACTCCCCGTGAAGCTACCGTCAAGGAAATAGGTAACGACGTTTGTTGCGATTGATTTTGTCTCGCAAGAATCCGACTCGTCTCTCGCCACCAGACCATCCGCCCAGGTTGTCAAGCATGGAGTACGTATCGGGTTAAGAGAACAAAAACAAATAGGTAGAGTATTGTTATTACAGCAAAGCACCTCGCTGCAATATCACTTTATGAGCATTTGCGAGTTGTTGGAATTAGATCTATGGCGTTGTTTTTTTTTAAGATTTCCTCCAAACATAGTATTGTCGGAGAGACAAGAATTAAAAGTTAAGGTGACACTGACTTAACAACTACATTTAAGAAGGAAAGTGTCTTTGTTTGCTTTTCTTGTTGCTGTAGTGTTGTTTTTTGTTTTTGTTTTGTTTGTTTTTTTTTGTGGCGGGGGGGGGTGTTTTTTGTTGCTTTGTTTTGTTTTTCTTGGGGGTTTTTCCCCTCTGATTCTATTCGAAATCTTTGGCTAATCTTCAAATAATAGAATAATCTAAATGACTTTTTTTAAGATTAGTGATTTGACAAATATTTTTTTAATATAAAAACAAAGATAGCAAAGGCTTCTTAGTATAATCAAGATTGCGATATTTAGAAGCCATGGCTACATACCAGAGCCTATGAAACGTAAAACAATTTTTTTCCAAATTAATTGCTTGTGAGGTAGCTGAAAATCCAAAAGGTTTAAAACCAAGTGCGGAACGATGTGATAATGTATTAGTAACGACTCCTAAACAATAATATATATTACATTTAACATAATGCATAATCCATAAATAATGTGTTAAGGGAGGGATTGTTTAACCTTTTGCAAGCCATACTTCTGGCTACATAGAAGATTCTAATGTAAAATGAATTTTTATTTAATTGATCTGGACCCCGCGTGACTTTTCTGCACTGTCTCGGAACTATCCGGGTCCAAATGCTTGACCCGAGCACCGTCTCGCGGGGAAATTTGTCAAACCTTCAATAAACAACACCACGGGGTAGAGGGAACGTGAATAAAGTATTCCCAAATAGGTTGTTACAGCTCGTCACGGCGACGTTTTTGCTTTAAAGTAAGATAAGATTAGATGAGATATATCTATTTGTCCTTTAAAGGAACACTTGAATAGTTTGTATATGCAGCAAAACAAAACAATAATAATAATAATAATAATAATAATAATAATAATAATAATAATAATAATAATAATAATAATAATAATAAT
>RQTK01000662.1:50644-96459 GCA_003991915.1 Elysia chlorotica
TAGTAGTAGTAGTAGTAGTAGTAGTAGTAGTAGTAGTAGTAGTAGTAGTAGTAGTAGTAGTAGTAGTAGTAGTAGTAGTAGTATCATGATTTCATTATCCTTGATTCTAGTAAAGTATACAGTCATTATTAACACGACACATATGCGACTTAAAACATAACATTTTATCAATGTTCGGCTACCATTAATGTTATTTTGTATATTGTTCAGGAACGATTAAATTTGCCTTTTTATTGTCAAAATAAAGTGCCCTTAATGTTCGCCTCTGTTTAGTTGCGAAGTGTGTTTTGCAGCAATTTTACAATTTCAGATCATTTCAAATCGGTGGACTTGGTGTTGATTTTCTCGGAGAGATTTCGCAATGCAATGCAATGCCAGCGCTTTTTTTGTAATGATGGAGCTAAATGTAACTCTGTAGAGAAACCTTATATAATTTTGACACATTGCAAATTATTGTACTTGGCTAAACTCGATAAGTGGAAACACCGAGTTTGTCAAATTTAATGTATATGCCTGAAATGCTTGATGCATTTATGTTCTTTTCGCCCTTTTTTCTGATATTTCAAAATGGAACCAACCCCCGTCTAACTGTCGTGTTGTTTTTTGTTGTTTTTTTTTGTTGTTGTTGTTGTTTGTTGTTGTTGTTTTTTTTTTTGGGGGGGGGGGGTGTTTATTTGTTTGTTGTTGTTTTTTTTTGGTAAGAAAAATCATTCATCGCCCGAACTCAATCACTTACATCATAAATTGCAATACATGTGGGTAGACGCTTACTCCGTGAAAAGTGTTATCATTGCTTAACTTTCTATAGAGAGGTTTCACTTTTAATAAATCCCATTGTAATTTGTATAAGATAATAGTTCCGTAGATTTTTCAAAGAATTTTGCTAAGAACGGGGATTTGTGCTGAGATTGGAACGTTCCTGAACGTTAATCAGAAAGCTCTATGCTAACTTAGAGTTTATTCATAAAATAATTTCCTGACTCTATGCGTTTTACTTTTGCGTGATCTCATTAAATCGGTTGTTTTTTTTCTTTAAACGAAGCATGCCGCTGTGTTCCCAGCTAGTTGAAGAGGGGTCGGTTTGGAGTGACTGGATGCTACGAAAGTCCTGATATCCTTCTTCCGTCTTTTTACTAGCACAATATACACAATTGTCCAACGCTAGCGGTCCGTAAGGAGCCAGATCGCTATATCGATTAGTGCCCCCTTTGGTACCATGGGACGAATCCTTAAAAAACAGCCAACAAATCTTATTTCCTACTTACCATGCAAAAGTTAGAAAGGAATGGCTCCCACTGGTAGTACCCTTGTACTTTTTACACGAAACGACCTTTCGAGAAAAAGGGAAAGTTCTCTATGTTTTTTGGCAAAACTCCTCGCCTAAAGTCATTCTCATTTCTCACCGCTTGTGCGAAACCTTACAGTCGGTTTTGAATGGTTTGTTTTGTGTTCAACCTTGTGACATTTTCAAGGGTTTTGTTTTGTCGCCTAATTTTTTTTTCCTAATTACTTTTTTTTCATAATGGCTTTTTTTCCCTTAATAACATTTTTCTGGTTTTCAGCCCTCGGCACAGCAGCTTCAGTGGAATGTGGCTTCCTCACGATTCCTGATCTTTAAGGCTGAGTGACCCCCCTCATCAAGAGACGTGATTGGTAACCTCAACTTCTTGACAGGGACAGACAAACAGACAGCCAGCCAGACAGAGGCAGAGGTGAGACACAGAGAGAGAGAGAGAGAGAGAGAGAGAGAGAGAGAGAGAGAGAGAGATACATACATATATAGATATAAATTCCCGAGTAGAAAGAATGACACACTAATTTACAGTTATGATTTCCAATTTATCATTTCCATTTACGAGAGCTAACTTAATAATTGAAATGTAAATTTTAAATGTAGAGTTAAACTCTAAAAGATGTTTTTTCTTTTCAGAAAATGTATTCCTCATTACGACATTTTTCTCATTTTTGTAGAGAAGAAAAGAAATCACACCACCAAAACTTGGTAAAGCATTTTAATGTGGAAGAATTATGCAACATATGGTCATTATTATTTGAAGCGCAACAGTTATGATTCAACATCCAACTTTTACAAAATCCTAACAATCACAGCGGCTTTTCAATAAGGGTGTCACAGCATGTCAGCGACGCACAAGATCAAGCCAATAATAATTAGTTCAGGTTGGTTGTTAACCTCTCACTTGGCGACAACAAAGAGAAATCAAGACGGTTTTTCCAGTCATCATCTATGAGAAGGCAAAACGACGCTAACTGAACTTTTTACACTGACCTCTTTAAGCTGAAGTTTGGCTTGTTAGGAAATGACAGTGAGCGACGGGCGAGCAACAGTCTTCTCAAGACTATCTTGATCAGAAGACAGGTGCTCACTCTACCTGTCGACACTACAGCTACACTTACAGATATCATATTGTTATATATATTTATATATATATATATCACTTCTGATTCGTGTTACAGTAACGGTCTGGGACAGGAGTCCACATTAATCGACTTGAGACCAAGACTACAAAAAGCGTCTTGGGACCGAGACCTTACTATTCGACTTGAGACAGCTTGGCTGCGGTAATCGCCCGAAATGGACCAGTCGGCCGAATACACGTCAGTGAAGAGCCTGCTGAAGAAGAACAGCCAGCTAAACCTGAGCGAGCTGGGCGGAAATGGCAGTGAATACAACTTTACTGGAGCCGACGATATCCTCGCGTCTTTCAGGTTAGTCTAGGGAAGGGGTTGGTAAGTTTTTTGGTTGATGCTTTTTCTTTTGAACGTCCAACGTCAACAACTTGGTAACATCATGGGCGGATTCCAAGACTAAATTCTGACAATTTTACGAGCTGCCACACAAAGACATTGCGGAGGTATCAAGGCTCCTGTGCTGACCGCTTACATTGATAACGACAACGACTTAATCAATAATAAAAGGGACAGAATCCATTTATAAACATATCCTCTTAGGGTTTTGAACCGGGAAACGTACCATTGTGATATCGACAACTCCAATGCTCTGTCGCTTGAGCCAGTATAACGACGGTTTGACAAACAGCAAGTAGACAATCGATCATACAGAATAGGCAAGCAAACAAATTGAAGAGTCAATCAGATAGACGAACACACGCATAGATAAAAGACATGTAGAAAGACATCCAGACAGTAAAGCAAAAAGAAAAACAGGCATTCAGGCAGACAGACAGACAGATGGGACGATAGTCACTCAGACATGCCGACAGATATCCGGACAAAAGCGGAGACAAACAGGCGAACCATAAAATAAGAGACGTGATGTCAAAAAATCTCATAGCCATTGCAACTAGGTTTGTTTGTTGTTGTTTTGTTTTTGTTTGTTTTTTTGTTTTTTTCATTTTGCTTATTTAAAAAAAGTTCTTTGAAGGAAAAAAAAAGGGGGAAATTAAGGAAATCCGTTAAGAATATGGAATGATTTTGTTGCCATAAAGACACTAAGAACATATTGAGGGCGATTGTTAAGTTGAAAAGTTTAGTCCACTGATACTGAGAGCCGCGAGAACAATAACTAAATAAAAAATATTGAGGGCGATTGTTAAGTTGAAAAGTTTAGTCCACAGCAAGCGTTGGTCTGAGTCTGAGAGCTGCGAGAACAATTTGTAGTGCATTTTTTTTTAAATAAAATTGGAGACTTGGAGAATGAACTCCTAGAATGAATCCTTATGCGCAGTTTTTGGGAGAATTATAATTTCTAAAAAAGTTTTGGATACGCTATAATTTACGCTACGGATTGTGAAGGGTTGTTACCTATAACCGTCTGTGCTGTGCCATTCTGCAAATGAGATGTAGTAAGATTACCTTGGCTCGTAGATTCATAAAATTCTGCTATTTAAGTATCGGGTTTGAAAATCTCTTGGCACCACAAAAGACGTTTCATCAGGAGAGAGTTTCTCCCTCCTTTTTCTCTCCCTCTTTCCCCCTCTCCCTCTCTCTCACTCTCTCTAACTCTCTCTGTTTCTTCTTCTCTCTCCCTCTCTCCCTCTTTCCCTCTCTCTAACTCTCTATCTCTCCCTTTCTCCCACTGTCTCTCCCCCTTTCTCTCCCCCCTCCTCTTCCTCTCCCTCTCTCTTCCTTTCTCTCCCTTTCTCTGCCTCTCTCTGTCTCATCTCTGCCTCTCCGTGTCTCCCTTTGTCTGTTTGTCTCTCTTCCTCTCTCTGTCTCACCTCTGCCTCTGTCTTTCTGGCTGTCTGTTTGTCTGTCCCTGTCTGTCTGTCTCTGTCTGTCTGTCTCCGTCTCTGTCTTTGTCTCTCTCACTCTCTCTGACTCTAACTTTGGCTGTACGTCTGTCTGTCTGTCTGTCTGTCTGTCTGTCCCTCTCCCTCTCTCTGTTTCATCTATGTCTCGATATGTGTCTGTGTCTGTCTGTCTGTCGGCCTGTCTCTTTGCCTCTTTATGTCTCTGTCTGTCTGTATGCCTCTCTCTCTCTCCCTCTCTCTCTCTCTCTCTCTCTCTCTCTCTCTCTCTCTCTCTCGCCCCGACCAGGTACACGTACTAATATATCCGGTACGTGAAGTCTCATTACTGGATCAAATGATGATAAATCAATATGGCCCAGTATGATAGATCAGATTGGTCGAGCCGAGTCAGCACCGTCTAATTTGCCTCCTGTGGGGTTCATGTCGCTGCCCTCTTTAGTCAAGCAAGTGGCGGGAGAGACTAATCGAGGTAGAAAAACGTAACAATATATTTTTTGTGGTCATGAAGACGATTCACATGCACGACGTGACCAAGATAATAGAATGGGATGATGGTGTTGGTAATGATGAAAGTCATTATGGTGTATAAAATATTGTGGTGCTTATAAAGGTGATACGGTAAACGAAGACGACGACGAAGAGGAGGTCGAGGATGTAAATAGGGAGAAAGAGAAAAAAGAGAACTTCATGAAGATAAGGAAAGGAACAAGGGAAAGAAAAAGAAAACTACCACGGTATACAAAATACTGCCGGAAGAGTGAAGAAGCCAGCCTATATAGTGCTGCTGTTGGACGTTAAACCAACCCAACCCCATAAAAAGTAAAAAGAGCACTATACGAGAACAAATTAAAAGGCCAGCTAGAGAAAGGAATGCAAACCAAGAAAGATGAATAGTTAGAAAGGATGGACACTGAAAAAAGAAGAGAACGCTGAAAAGCATGTTGGTAGTGATATAGGTCCAGAACATGAGAGAATGTTTTCACTTGGGCATATCTTGGGCATATACATTTCTAAACTGTATAGACTAAAACTTTACTTTTGATATTCTAATTGTAACTCTTTTCCACTCCCATCTTTGTCTCTCAAACAATCAATCAATCAATCCTCTCTCTGTTTCTCTCTCTCGCTTTCCCTTACTCTCTCATTCCTTCTATCTATCAACCCATTTATCTATCTCGATCTCTATTTCTGTTTCTGTATCTACCTCGCTCTCTGTCCTATAATCGGATATACCTTAGTCAAACACAGAGCGTTGCAGCGCTAGGAAACAGAAAGTTCGGCTTCGAACATCGTCCTGACGGGCGTGGTTTTGGGTCGGTGTCGGTGTAATGTTCAACCAAGTCACAGCTACCGTCAGGAAACCACCCTTACCTTTACCTGTTAGTCAAGCTCAATCGGCCCTGCAGACCAAGATACAGGCGACCATCGGTATATTATCACAGTAGCGTAGACACTGTCACATTTATGCTATCAACAATAGCAATGTTAATTATAATATCCCAATTTACCACACTGTGTGTTGTAACAGTACTTCCTTGGAGTAGAATGACTTATTTTCCATGGGCTCTCATTGCCAGAGGCATCAAGTTTTTTTTGTCTGACGCCAAGAAAAGGACAATCAATAAATTACGTTGCTAACTACCAGACAAAACAAATAATTAAAACCTTGGCGATAAAGTTGAAGCTTTGAAATTAATAGCAATATACTATATTCGTGTATGATTTTTAGACTTGCAGTTCTATATAACAGCAAAATATAACTATTTGTCCAATTTTTCAGTTTTTATGCAACCAAATCTTTTGTAAATCATATTATGCTTTTCTTCTAAAAGCACACGCACAAAATGAATCCATTTGTTTGATTATTTCCTCAAGTGATTATTCATAATGTATTTCTGGTTGGCCAGCATAGTTAGTGCAAACCTCAAATTGTTTTTCTAGCACTGACCCGTTATTCGCATCAGAAGCAGAAAAAAACCTGCAATGGTACTCTTGGTCGCTGAATGTGACATCAACCTTCGCCAACTTTAGCGGTAGCATTCTGCCTAATGAGGATAGTGAACGTGATATCACTCAGAACTGTTTTTAAGAAAAACGCATCCGTTGGTAGGAATAGGTATGCCTGAAACCTGGAGAATTCTATGAAATTGAAACCATAACTTTAAATCAACTGTCCAAATAAAGTCCAAATTAGATCGCTTCATTCCTTGGTAAGTTGCAGAAACTATACAATTGCCATAGTGAGAGAATTAAGATTTGGTAGGAACTAGGATTATGAAATCGTAATGACCACTTCATTCGTCAATAAGCTCATTGTAGAAGATAATTTTTTCCTATTGTAACGTCTGTGTCAGCCCGTGCTTTTATACTGACACCGAATCAACTAGTAAGGGATGAAACCCAGATAACGTTGGCTCGAACCGAGTATCCCGTGATGGAGAGTTCAACGCTCTACCAGAGGAGCCAGTTTGGCCTCTTTGTTGGACAGGCGGAAAATCATGACAGTATAAAAATTATCTAAATCTACTTCATTTTCAAAGAGATGAGCTTATATTTATAGTGTATACTTTAACGAAATCAATGCACGATCTCATCTCTGGCTGTCGCAGGTCTGAGTAAATTGCATGTTATTACCCGAGATTCACCAAACAGTTGGGAGGAGATGGGTTAAAGATCAATGAAATGGCAGTTCAGAGCTGCGTGCTGGAGAATTATTGACTTGAAGGTTTCAAATAATATCAGATCGTAAGAGTTGCCGAGTGTGTACACGAGGAAAGACTACAATATTAGTAACATAATAACTTATAGGTAAGGACGTTTTCACAAAATAAGCATAATTATAAAGACTAAAGAAAACCTTGAAGAGCAAAATTAAAACCATAATGTGCTGTGTGCCAAACGCGCCACTGTCAAATACTATTTTTTTCAGGAATTTTTTGGAAAATAATAAATCTAGAGTAAAACAAAACCAGATACGTGGCGCGTTAGCAATCTGGTCTTGTCACTTTATAACTAGTTACTATATTGACGCTATATTATATTGAGCGCACGGCGTCTATTCGCAAGGTCGCGGGATTGAGTCACCTTCTAAGCGTCGTGCTTTTCCTTACAGCTTGGGTTGGTGTCAGAATAATGTGCCCGGCCATGTCACCTGTCATCTGTTGGCCTCTGTCAACCATAAAGCCTAACTGCCGACGTCAGACGTTAGGAAACCGCGGTTTACCTTTACCTTTAGTATCTAAGAGCTATAAAAACATGTTTCAGAGTTCATACAAAAAGTATAGCGTTGACGATCATGCCTCAGAGGGGAAACATTTAATTTCATTATTTTAATCAATCAATCATTTAAAATTTTGAACAATTTATCAAGTTATTCATCAAAAGAGTGATCGTTTGACCAACCAATCAATCAAGCAACAAGGTATTTAATGAACCACTGAACCAATCCCACCCCGACTCTACCTTGCCTATTTCAGACTAGACTTCCAGCACATCGGTTACTACAAGATCACCCTGCTCAGCCTTTACCTTATCATCTTCGCCGTGGCGCTAGTGGGCAACCTGCTCATCATCGTCACCCTCGCGCTTCAGGTGAGGGCAGTCCCCGGTCTCTCGATGTTGTCTCGGCGCTTGGTATATTCATCTCAGGGGGGCGCGAGTTCGAATCCTGGCTGTTGCGTTCCTTACTGGTTGGGTCGGTGTCAGTATAATGTGATCGGCTGAGACAAGAGTCAAGGTATCCCCGCCCTGTCTCGTGTTTGGCAGCACATAAAACTGTCAGACGTCCGTCTTGGGGCCCGTCCACAATATAGCCTATATAGTGCTGCTGTTGGGCGTTAAACCAACCCAACCCAACCCTCAACTTCGTCCTTCTCAGACTCTCAATAGGTTGGCTACAGTAGGCTATTCCTGTTGTCTGGGTATTTATTTTACCCATCCGAAGCTCGTCTTCCGCAGTCTCTCAATAGGTATGCACTATTATGCTCTACGAGGCTCTACTAACTCACCCATGTGTGTTGTCTGGAGACTGTCTAACCTGTTTGAATCCCCCACCCCTCCCAAGTCGTTGTTTAAATGCGTATCTTTTTTATCACGCTTATTGTTGTTGTCTCAGTGGTTTTGTAAACTTCCGAAAACCTTCACTTTCCAAGACAGTTGGCTACAGTGGACTCACCTTTTGTCTCTGTGTTTTTTCTCAACCTTCCCACATCCCTCCCCTCTCCACTTCAAATGTCTGTTTAGAGCAGAGCCGAGCTAATGACGCCACACTAACAGAAAACTAATCGTAACAACTATTAAAAGGTTTAATGCAATGAATAATCAATTAATAATCCAGCGCATGGCTTTGAGTCGATGTTTTCTTTCTACACTAGTATACGCATGGCTCTTTTTAATTGCGCGAATGGCATCCATCCAGATTGACTACTTTAATAAAAAAAAAAAGCTTTTGCTACTGTCTGTGTGGTTTATAATCTTACTTAGGAACCCAGACTCCTATTGAACCCTGTGTCTCTACTGGTAAAACCTTTGCTTCGAAACCATATTAATCCGGCGCCCATAACTCGTTGAATTGCGTAACCGAGCGACATTTTGAGAAAGGAGTATGTTAATGCTGTAGTCCTTTTGTTGGGTGAGCTCTTTGTCTCTCTCTCTCTCTCTCTCTCTCTCTCTCTCTCTCTCTCTCTCTCTCTCTCTCTCTCTCTCTCTCTCTCTCTCTCTCTCTCTCTCCCCCCCTCTTTAGCTCTCTGTATAGACATTATATGCAGTCCCTGCGTGTTCTCTCAACGATATCAATAAGAAGGTTTTAAATCCGGCCCTACCTTTAACTCTCCTTAATAATGTGAATTCGAACAGGTCCTTGGGGCACTTTCTACTCTCAGAGAGCCATCGACAACAGAGGTAAAAATGTATTATGTGATGCTTGTGAGACAATTCAGTAAGAAATTGATGAGATTATTACAGTTTGCGCGCTTGTTTTAAGACAGTGGTGTTGAATTATTAATTATAGCCTGCAGAGAAAACCTTTCTGTTATAAATTAAACTGAATGGCGTGTTTGAGCTTACATAAAGAGAACTGCATAAGTTGATCCCCGTCGATTCCTCCAGTTTTGTCTAACCTTCTATGGATGTCTTTTTTATGTTCAATGGGAGAATTCCGTCCACGAATTTTTCACTAAAACATAAAAACGGAGCCCTTCAATTTTTGTCCTGCTCAAAGGTGTGATCAATGATAATGAACAAGAAGACCCAGTCCTATAGACTGAGGTTTAATCAGACTCGGGCAATTTGAATAGCCTCAGGCCTGAGCTTTTATCTTTCTATTTTTGTTCGTATGACGTCTGGTCTTCCGTCAAAGTCAGGGAGTTTCGATTCTTTTTCCATGCCCGCAGCTGATGCTTGCGTCTGTACATAACAAAACAACCAGATTTGTGAGCAGATCAGATCAAAATTAATATAGAAGCTGTCTTTATGAATAAGATGGTGGCCGGCGTTTTGAGTTGTTGATGTTGTTGTCGTTGTTGTTGTTGTCGTTGTTGTTGTTGTTGTTGTTGTTGTTGTTGTTGTTGTTGTTGTTGTTGTTGTTGATGTTGTCGTTGTTTTTGTTGTTTTTGTTGTTGTTATTGTTATTGTTATCGTTTCTCGGATTGTATTAGAGGAGTGATTCTGGTGGTTATTTCAAATGTTTGTTGCTATTAGAATTACAAAAATAAATAGATCAAGTTTAATAGTAGTTGTATGACTATTAACCTTATTGGCACTACTGTTATTATCAGTATTATTATTTTAGTAGTAGTAGTAGTAGTAGTAGTAGTAGTAGTAGTAGTAGTAGTAGTAGTAGTAGTAGTAGTAGTAGTAGTAGTAGTAGTAGTAGTAGTAGTAGTAGTAGTAGTAGTGGGAGTTGTAGTAATAGTAGTGTAGTAGTTGTAGTATATATGCTAGCGACTGAGGGAGTGAGGTGAAAATAGGTTAGAAGGGACAGCCACAAACCTAGGTCGAGCTGAGACCAATAGATAAGACAAAAAGACAAAGACACAATAGTAAAACTTTAAAATTTTTGTTATTTTGTATTTTATATAATGAACGTTTCGCCTTTCTTCTTGATTTCTTCAATGCATGAACGGACGAAACTGAAGTCTTAAGTAGGTAGCTCTTTTCATATAAAAATAGCTCATGGATTGATAATTGTCATTCCACACTATCTTCATTTCATCAGAATTTAGCATTAAAATGGCCGGATTAGTTTCGCAGAAGAAATTAATAATGCAGACTAATGTTCGTCATATCATCCTGGCAACTGAGAGGAGCATTCTAATTAAAAAGAAACTGCAAAATCTTTTTTCCTCGCTTCCCTCCAGCCACTTTCTCTCTTTCTCTCTCTCTGTCTATCTCTCTCTTTCTCTCTTTCTCTCTGTCTCTCTCTCGAGATTTCAATTTCTCTCTCTTTCTTTTTCTCTGTTACTTCGATCTATGTACATGTATGTATTACCCTCTTTCTCTCTCTCTCTCTCTCTCTCTCTCTCTATCTATCTATCTATCTATCTATCTATCTCTCTCTGTCTCCCTCTCTCTCTCTCTCTCATTTATCTCTATTTAACTGTAAGAATCTCCCATCCCATCTCCTTCTATCCTTATCTGATTCTTTTTTCCTCACATTATCGTGTCTTTATCTCCTACTATATATCTCATTGTCTTCATATCCATCTTCCCTCCCTTTGGCTCTCCTAGAGCCGAGTTAGGCGATCTCCTTAGTATCGCCACGAGCTATTACCCTACATGCAGACAAACCGAACGCCATCCAAGTGACCCAGGCAGAGAAATGGGGCAACCAAAATAACTCGATGGCATTGCTGACGCATTCTAATCCGAATTAAAATGATTAAATTCCGATGGAAAAAACAGGAAAGGGTGTGTGTGACAAACAGAAAGATAGAGAGAGAGAGAAAGAAGAAAGGAAAGACAGACAGACAGACAGACAGATGAAAGTGGGAGCGAGCGAGAGAGAGAGAGAGAGAGAGAGAGAGAGAGAGAGCGAGAGAGAGAGAGATTTTCCTTAACTAACAAAGAATCGATTAATTATTTTTTTACCAGAGAGAGAGAGAGAGAGAGAGAGAGAGAGAGAGATTTTCCGAAGCTGACAAAGAATCGATGTATTTTTTTTACCAAGAACCTTTCACGTCATGGCTTCCTTATGCAGATCAGACAAAAGTCATATGCCAAGACACCTATAGACGCAAAGAACGCGGATGTGGAGGAGGGCGTTGTCATTTTGTTATTGTTTGGAACTTTCTAGACTTTTTGGTCGAGAAAAATCTTTTGAAGAATTAGTGCTCTGACTTTGTAAAATATTCTTTCAGATATCATAGCAGTGGTGGGGCTCAAAATATTAAAAACATTTTTCTTTTGTTTTTTAAATTAGATAATGTGTATAATTTTGCATTGCAAGACATCTCCAACTCTGCGTTTTTGCCAATGAGCTGTTTTTGCTTTAACTTTTGTTCGTGTGTGGTGTATCATTATGTTACCGCGGCCGCGTTATCAATTCAAGGAAGTCTAATCACCCTAAACTAGTGTGCAGAGAATTAAAAATATCCATAAGCTTTTAAAACAACACCTTTTCATACACGTATTTATACAAATCATTTCGTTGAAAGACTGTCCCAGTGAATACGTCTTCATGTTCTAAAAAAAATTTCGAAAATATTCCCTGGAATATATATTGTTTTCATGAAGGAAAAGCAGATTTCTTCAAATTTGTTTCTTTATTTCGTCCGTGAAATATCGGGGTAATAGTAAAATATTCAAATGCCTTTTCTATGGTCGTAAAAAGCAAAGCTCTCCCCCAGTATGACGTCGCTTAAGTCTCCTAGTCCTAGACGTTTAAGTACCAGAGCGCAAGACCTGGGACTTGCTACACCGACCCAACACCGCGGCGGGCAGGGCGAGCCTCGAACCTGCGACTTTGCAAACATAAGGCGTGAGTGAGCTTTACAGTTGAGATTCCTCCCTCAAGGTAAGGACTGCGTTTAGACTGGACCACATAGATATGTGCTATTTATATATCTATGCTGGACCACTATTACTTCAAACATGCAAGAAACCACTCACTTCAAGAGCGTCATAGGAGCTGTAACTGACTAAAATTATTGCTTAAATTAGACCTAGATCTCTCATTTCTAGATAAAACGCTCGTAACACAATATTTTCTAACGTAATTATGTCTTTAGTGTTACATTAATGGGCGTGTTTTTTAATTGACATTTTCCTAATATAACATTCTTGCAAATTTTTTAATGAAGGGAATGCTGTGTCCTGTAGAAAGTTGTAATTCTTTTTCACAGTTTCTGTACATCAGATCAGAATAAGCTCTCATTGTGGCAATTCGTTAAAGGCGTCATTTCGTTTGCCATGTACGCACATAACGTTATAATTGTTATGTCGCTGCTATTTCATGCGGAAATAGTCTAATACGTAATAGATATGTCTTATGTATCTATGTAATCTTTGTAAGCAAGAGACTGTTATAGCATCACACCTTTAACATAGCTTAGTATAAACACATACACGCGCACAAAGGGATCATAGTTTTTCACACTCTAAAATAAGGAATGTAAAATTTCGTCAAGTAATATTTGATAAGACTGCGTCAATCCGCCATATTATGTACGCCCGTAAAGGTTAACTTGTTTCTTTTTCTATTTGTCTAATATATAGATCTATTAAGTAACAGAGGAAACAGAAATGTGATTTAGGTCTTTTTTTAATTAATTTTTACTTTTGTGTGGCGTACGTTAGTACAATAATTATGTTTAGAGGTCAAACTGAATAGAACCAGCTTTCTGAATTGGTCTCTACAATATTATATATATATGAAAACAAGACTTTAGGAAAAACCATAAAAGTGTGTATTACATTTCTGCTATAAATTTCTCACAAAATAATGTTGTAGTGTGTCCAAAAAAGCGCCAATGGCTCAGTCGTTAGTGCACCGGACTGACGAGAAAATATGTTTATTGTTCGATATCAGATTGTACAATTTTTTGCACTTTCTGGTGTGGAACTAGGAAAACCTAGTGTCAAAGATTACACAGTGAGTCTCGGTCCTCTCCATCTTCTCTTGATGGTTTTGCCTCATGTCTAGTTACTTTAACGCTCCTTCACTTAGGTAAATCGGTCAAGAGCCCATGGACCTTATCAAGTATGCTTCGCGCAGAGTAACAATCAGTTCTTCCGTTGGTACAATTTAAGAGCACCATGTTGTTAGCATCTTTTTGTGACGTCAAATTTTGATAAGTAAACAAAGATGTTTGTCTCTGCTGTAAGTCAATATTGTTTCTATTAACAATTATAATTTGTATGTGTTGTGCTATCCGCTCAAGTATTGTGAAAAAGGTCTGTGCATTTCCTCATCATATGGCTGTACTTTATATTCTGTCTTATCTAACTCTGAGCTTGTAGATGGCGCTGTTGAGTGTTGGCGATGGTATCAGGGGTCTGTGCTAACCAGCTGATGTAACTTCAGAGCCAGCAGGATGAGATCCAGCCGCGTTAGATCTGGCAGCTTGTTAACATCTACCGTTCACATTGTTAACACGCTTTAACGTGGTTTTCTCTGCCAATAAACACTTTGCAAAACCCGATAGGTTTAAATGCATGGGATTGGTTCAGGCCTTTGGTTACTTGTGGTTATGATAGCCTTTGGGATTGGCCACAATATACATGGAGCCAATTATCACCTCCATGCGTTTTTGCTCTCATTTATCTATGTATACCGTTATTGCTAAATCCAAGTTACTTAACCTAATACTTGTCATTTACACACAAAAAACACTTACTTCCTGGTTGTTGTTTTTTCTTACCCACGTTGAACAGCTAGTTTTTATCTCTTTCTCACCACCTGTAAAGTTGACTAGTTCAAGGGCTTGTTTGACTAAAATTGCGGCAAACTCCCCAGAGACATGGGCGTGATTACATCCATACGTGACGACGGTGCGCCCCCCCCCCCTTTTACACCGCGCTAATACGATAATTCACTCTTAACATCGTATAACTGATCAGAGTGTGGATGCTAGCAATCACCTCGTGGTTTTGTTTTGTGTGTATGTGTGTGCACTTTAAATATATTGCTTTTTGAACGGTAGGAACACTATTTTTTATGATCGAAGACTACGTTGCTAAAAGGGTGCTTACTATCTTTTCTTCGTTTATTGTTTAGATGTTGCCCATTTCAGGCGTAGTTTCTGTTATGTCCCATAAGTTTAGTATTAAAAAACGCACGTAGCTTTCCTGAATCATAAAGATTGGCTTTAAAATCCGATCAGTAAATTGAGTTATCTTTTCTGAAAACAAACTTGAAACGATAGATTTGATCACTAAATCTATCAGAATTATTTGACACACTGTTTTCTCATAGTACCATTATCCCTAGTTCTGCCTCTCTGCCATTATAAACGCTTTTATACTCAAATCGTAAACTTTGATTAGTTCATGAGAAGGTGTGTTTACATCAAGCTAAACGGCAGACCCCTTCTCAATTTTATAACGCTCCCTCTTGAATTTTTGATCAACAGTGATATAAATAAAGGGGATGGGGTAGAGCAAGTGTAAGTGGGTTTGTTGGTTGTTGTTGTTGTTTTTTTTTGTTTTGGTTTTTTTTGGTTTTTTTTTATATTCAAATGTTGGTGGGGGAGGGGGAGTGTTACAAAATGGTTCGATATAATGATGAAACAAAATTAAACGGTATGACAACAGAAAGAGCAAAAGATAATGACGGAAACAGACTTCTGCTTCACATTGCAATACAAGTATCTATGTCCACCCACCTCTCTCTCTGTCTCCATACATTTCTCTGTGGCTCTCACCGTTCCCGTCAATTTCTTCCCTGACTCTATATCTTTGTTTAAATGTGTTGGGTGGAAAAGAACGTCATAGACTAACGCATCCCATGAAAGATTCAAAACATCGTTCCACGAGTTGGATCTTTAGGTGATGATTTAAATCTAAAAATAAAGGCGCATCCCATTTCGAATCAGCTTCAAGCAGGAAGCGGCGCTAATGTTTTTAGTTGAACCCAAAAGGAAAATCGCCTTACTTGTTTTGGTTCAGCTGCACCTGTTAATTTACCAAAATAATTTGTTGTTTTATTTATTTTCCATATTAGATTCTGTTTAAGAAAATAACTCTTACCAGAAAAATGACATTATAACTCTCTCTTTGTCTTCCTATCTGTGTTTTAATTTATTTTTTTTTAATTTTTCTATGGCCTTCCTCAGTTTATTTATTTGTGTTTGACTACGAATACTATCGCCCACCTTTTGGCATTCTTCAACTTTTTATGGTTTTCGGTCGTAATAAACATAGGTTTTGTAACGTTTCTACAAAGCCGCCATTAAAGCTTAAAAACCGTGTTTTACAAGCAGGAAATTGCAAGCTCGTAAAACTTCATAACAACTAAAAGTACAAAAAGAACGATTTGCCGCAAACAAGTCCGTAAAAATTAACGTGCAGTTCGGTTCACGTCCTGATGTTGTTCTTGTTGTTTTTGCATTATTGTTTCCACTGCTTTCTCCTGGTAGATTTATCACAACGTCTGTTTGTTCAACCTACTTATACTCAAAAGAAGTTTCGATTTCAGTAAACGTCTTGCAAAAAGCGCTAAATATTTATATTGTCCAAACCATTAACATTAATGTCTTTCTATATACGAGAAAGCAAAAACTCTCGATCTAAAATTAACACGGAATTTCGCATTGTTCAATAATCAAAAGCTTTTACCAGCTTCTTAAAAGGTGTTAAATAATTTTAAAGAGGTTTTTCTCTAATTATAGAAAATTGTTCATTACATTTAAAAGAGGAAAGCTGAGAGAAATTGTCAATAAGATTGTTAAGTTAAAGTAAACATAAAGAATAGTTATTGTATTTTCAAAGCTTCTGAAACTACGTGCCAATTATTTTTATGCCCGAATTTTCGAAAAACAATACCAGTTGATTGATTTTTCACTTAACCGATTTTGAAAAAAAAAACGTCGAAATTATTTCGGTTGCGTAAATCTATTTGTTTTATTTTCTTTATTAAAACAAAAAAGGGGGGGTGAGGCTAATAAGGTCGAAAAGCAGTCGATAACGCGACTGTTATGTGGCAAAATCTTCGGAACTAGGCTGTCCGTACTGATAGGGCCTTGTCATAGTGTAAGATACAATTGAGGTTGATATTGGTCCGCTTTGTTTTATTTATTTATTTAGGTTTTTGTTTCTTCGTTGTTGATTTTTTAAGGGCAACAGGGGGGGGGGGGGGCAAGTAAACTCCGTTGGCAAGTTAACTCCGTCGTCAGACCGCGCTGCTTCTATTCGGGAATTCCTGAGCCTACATTGGTGTAGTAGAGACTGCTTGCTGTCAAGAAAACATTTGTTTTACTTGTGAGTTCATAGATTTTTTTAATCGGAGTTTTTACTACTTTACTGTAGTGTGCAAGTTTCAGTATTTTGCGTAGATCGATTGTGGTTTAAATAGAAGAATTATTACTGTACATGATAAAAGTACAATAGTAACATTTAACCTACTACTTATAATCTTTTTTATGTTGCTGGTTGCAAGATCAATTTCAAGTACTATCTCTTCATTTGAATTTTCCTTTTATAACAAGAAGACATTAACTATACCATTAATAAAAATAAGAATTTTTCTTTTGGTAGTTTGGGAAATAAAAGAACTTTAAGGAAGTGCGAACTATAATGGGTTTTCGTATTCTGTCACGACGGCTGGCTGTAAACATCACCCTAAAACATTGGATAAATGGCTTTCAATAGAACAATGTTGCGCAATAGATACATCACATTTTTTAGATTCTTTTGCGGTTTGCTTTATTCCTAAAAATGTCACGGAGAGATCAAAAAAGATCGTCAGAATAGCTTAGGGTCGTGTAAGGTAAACAAAAATATATTTCACTATAGATGGTTTTACTTATTTATCATGATAAGGTACTCTATGAATTCATTTATTGAAACCTTAATTGACATAGCATTATAACTGTACAAAATATTGTTTGTTGGTTTCTTTATACTGAGCTCCCACACATGAGACATTACACAGCACAGATTAAAAAGTTTAGGAGCAGATAAAAAAAAGATATAAAAGCCATCCCAAAACTGTATATGTATATGGCCATATTGCACTAGACGAACACATTTTTCGGAATGAAAATAGATGCCCTTTGAACAGACTTTCAGATACACAGAAATAGTCAATCGCACCATTTCCATTTGGAGAAATAAAAGTAAAATCTTCTTCTGCGTCTCCGTTAAGGTTGATTAGCTAAAGTTGAGTGCGCATATCCACAAGACTTTTTCCCAAAGAGTTTGTCCATTTCACTGTATTCGAGCACGGGCTGCACATTTGAAGTGCAGGCATTTAGATCACCACTTATTGCCATTGTGACACGTAGACGTCTATGAGCTGGGCTTGTGGTCTAGACGACTATGTCACATTATAATGACGCCGAACCAACCAGTAGGGGACGGAATTGGGCAAATAGATGTTATACTAATCGTTTGTTACGAACCGGGGACATTTTGATTGGGAGACGAACGCTCTCCCACTTGAGCCAGTTCACCCAATTGTTTAAAGAATTGTATTTTAATTGCTGTTTATTTATCTATATATTTCCTTTTTGTGGTACATGAAATTAAGCTATGAACGAAAAATATCAAATACAGTGTCATTTTTTTACAAAGAGAGAGGGCCTAATTGCTGACGATGAACTTTATGAAACTAACAAAAGGAACAAGCAGCATGATAATTATGCTTGTCTGGCATTGTGAAACCAGAATGACAATCAGTGGACAAGAGGTGGGAGACAAATTCAGTGTGAGAGAAAGAGATAAATACAGACAAATACAATGACAGGAGTGGAGATAGCATTGTCAGAGCGCGTTTGTTTACCGATTTCTCGTTGATCCATTACTTTAAACAAATTAATGATAAAAGATTGGGTTTTCAAAGCCGACCCAGCGCTATGATAACCTGGATAATATGATGTTGTTTGGGCTGTTTATTTGGACATTTTCCTTATCAGCTTTTGGCACTGAGACATTAAATGAGCTAGTCCCACCTTTCTCTCTATCTTCCTATCTTTTTATCTAGTTGCATCTTTTTCTCTCTCTCCCTCTCTCTCTTTATCTCTCTCCATGTCTCTTTCTCTCTCCCTGTCTCTTTTCTCTCTCTCCCTGTCTGTCTGTCTTTCTCTCTCATCGACTTCCGACGCAGTTGGTTCGAGCCCTGGCGATTTCGCTCCCTACTGTTTGGGTCGGTTTCAGTTTAATGTCACCGGCTGAGACAGGAGTCATGGTATCCCTGCCCTGTCTCGTGTGTGGCAGCACATAAAATTGTCAGACGTCAGTCTTGAGGCCCGTCCACACGTTAAACCAACTCAACTACTATTGCAACTACTCAACATGAATTGGAAAAGCTATTCTGTCTTCTGGTACTAAGGTTGCTTCAGTTTCGTCTTCTGGGTATCTTGGGGAGAAGGCTATTTATTCGTTCACTCAATCCGTATCATTATTATCAGTCGAGAACATGCAAATTTTACGACTCCAGCTGTATAGTGCACCAGTTTTTGCACCTGATGCTCTGGTGAGCTGGCGACATTACGTCAACATTAGCCACTCCAGAGGATCGTCTCTATCTCTCTCAGTGGAAGCTTCAAGTCAGGCCACACGCAAATCTCTGGCTTTACAGGGCCTTGTTGTTATGGCTTGCTTTGCATACATGAGAAATCTCAGAGCTTGAGTAAGGCTGAGCTAATTTGGATCGTCACGCAACCCGTGAACATGTGCGCCCCCCCCCCCCCCCCCCCCCCCCCCCAAAAAAAAAAGAACCCACCACCACCACCCCCCCTCTCAACTCATCCGCGACTTTGTCATGTCGTAGATCTGGACCACTGACAATTGGAGTTGCCCTTGATGACTTAAATGCCATTTCTCTTATTTATAATCGGCTATTTTACTGTATTCTCAGTAATATTTTACACCACTTGGGATTTCAAATAAAAATCATGTACAGAGACGCGGTCTCAAGGTATGAATCGAACCTCGGAACTCTCGCATGCTGGTCAAGAGCACAACGATAAGATATCGGTGCTCTCTCTCTCTTTCTTTCTCTCTCTGTCTCTCTGTCTCTCTCTCTCTCTCTCTCTGTCTGTCTGTCTGTCTCTTTCTGTCTCTCTCTGTCTGTCTGTCTGTCTCTCTCTCTCTCTCTCTCTCTCTCTCTCTCTCTCTCTCTCTCTTTCTCTCTCTCTCATAGGCTACAGACGCAGCTTTAAAAAGGTTAAGAACTTAAAGGGTAAATTAATTCTATTACATTTGATGCTAAACTTTTTGAAAGCTTGAACTTAAAATAAATCTTTCTTTAAAACTTATTCTTATGCTTAAAACGAGATAAAACGTAATTTTTGGGGAAAACCCAACAAGATTTCTAATTCTTGGAGAGAGTATAATTAAGTTTAGCTAATTTCATCTGTTTAAAAACGGTTTTGTTGCTGTTTGTGGCTTTCAGACCAGATTTTCGCGACTTGAAACTGTCGGTCTTGTCTACTGGCCTGACTACCAGCGTGTTTACCATCGCGTAGCATAAAGTCAAGGCTATAGTTATTTGCATAGGACTGCCCACTGCTGAATATCTCAACTCACCAAAATAACGCCTATCAGCTGCTTACAGAAGTTATCCAGCATAAGAGGGAACAAATGTTCTGGATTCCAGCGGCCATGATTTTAGACATATTCTCCTTAGAATCTTGCAAAGAAAAACCATTTTAACGAATTTGTCATCGTATGAAGTATTTTAAATGGTAGTAAAGATATTTTGTCACAGTGCATTAAAACCCTGAATTATTTTATGTAAAAAATTGGGTAAGAAACACCCAGACGCCCACATTGTTTACAAATAGATCAACTATGTCCCTGAAAAATCTCACTGCGAACTAAATCTTTTAAACGGCTTACTATTTTACGCTTTCAAGATTTTGCGGAAAATAATGTATAGAGGAAGCCCAAACTTTAAAAAAAAAGATTTAATTTGGTAAAAATGTTCGTTACAATATTTTGCATCGAGACCCGCGATCTAGAATTAGAGTCAGTACTTTTTACATGTTGTTTGTTGTTGTTTTGGTGTGTGTTTTTTCCGGAATACACGGATTGGTTTTATACAGATTTAGGTATGAAACTTTTATAGCTAAAACGGTACTTTTTTTAGAAATTCTTTCAATTTTTTGTTAAGCCAATGAAACTAACAAAATCATACAATTCTGGTGCTCAATTTGTAACTTGTACAATTATAAAAAATTATAAACATACGTTCAATTTCTTTCTCTTTTTTGGCCCCAAGTTCTGGTGTGTGCTTTGTGTTTCTAAATAAGATACCATTTTGTTTGGAGAGTGTGGGTGGTAAATACACCAATATGTCTCTTGCTGGTTTTTACCGCACTAAGATAACACTTTTATATTCTTGTTTGTATAGTAGGTTTTATCCGTTGCGTCGAATAAAAACTTACACTTATTTATTCATAATGAACAGAAATGCACTGAATGCTTCCTGCCTTAGTGAGAGATTGTTCACAACCCTCAATAATTCATTCGGCTAACAGAAGACACTTGATTCTGTAATTATTACATCATTATGAAATTTAAGTATTTTTTTCTGAAATTGTGAGGAAAGCGGATTGAAAGTGCGTGCTTTGGTGGGTTTTTTTGTAAAACTGCTAACACTTTTTAGACCTAAACTCTAATGGGAATAGTAATTTGTGCTCTCAACTTGCCTTTCTCCTTCGTCTCATTTTTTCCTGTTCGTTTTACAACAAAAGCGTCCACCGTTTTGTGTCTATAATTGTTTGTGTCTGAAAATGTTTTTTTCCCATCTCTCTTTGTGTGTGTCTTTTTTTTTTGTCATTTACACTTTTCTTTATTTCTCGTATTGTATTTATTTCTGTGATGTTTTTCTTGTTTGTACTACTTGTTGGACTGCATTACCTCTTTCCCTTCGGCTGTATAACTTCATATTGAGTAAAAGGTGAGACACACATCCAGGAATACGTGCAATGGTCCAACTAACACACTTTTCTTTTTGCTCGGAAGGTCTCTTGTTGAAAGAGCATCTCTCTCTATTTGTCTCTCTCTGTGTCTCCCTCTCTCTCTCTCTCCCTCTCTCTTCCTCCTCCTCGCTCCCTCTCTCCCTCTTTGTTTCTCTCTCATTCTCTGCCTTATTCTCTCTCTTTCCCTTTCACTCTCTCTCTGTTTCTTTTACATTTTAACAAGCTCTCTCTCTATCTTTATATATATATATATATATATATATATATATATATATATAGCTCTCTTCCTCTTTCTCTTCCTCTTTCTCTTCTCTGTATGTGTGCGTTTAAAACGTCCTATAATTTCCAGTGGATCCCAGTGGCATTTTGTGGTATCTCGCAAAGTTATAATATTTCCCTGTCACATTTACATTACCCAACTCTCTGAACACTGCTGACAAAGGCAAAACGATGATCTTAAAATTCGTCAAACGCGAAAGAAATCATATAGAAGGTTTTTATGCCTTGTTAGTTCTAGTGTGAAGTTCCTGTAGTGCCTTATTTTTTCCAATAATTTTTCTTTTAGATTTAAAACAAAATTTAAAAAAAAACAATTCTGCAATCTAGAGTCCAAAGCATAAACAACACATCCCACCACTTCATCTTTTACCCGATATTTGTATATGATCTCTCACATCAGATCTTACACCATCTACATATCACATCTCTCACGTTATCTATGTATCACACTTTTCACACCATATAGAAACAATCTATTAAACTATTTGTCACACCATCTCTCACTCAATCTCTCACATCATCTAATATTTCACACACATTCTCTAACATTATCACATCTTTCACACACCATCTCTCACACTATCTCTCACGCCATCTCTCACGCCATTTCTAACAAATCTCTCACACCTCTTAATCCACATCTCTCACACCATCTCAATATCGCATCTCTCACACCATCGCATCCCCTTTACCATCGCATCACGCATCTCTAACACCTCTCACTCAATTTTCACACCGTAATATATATCACAACATAATATCTATTACATCATCACATCTCTTACACACCATCTATCACACCATCTCTCACAGCACCTCTATACGAGCGTAAAGCATCTTTCATATCTACTCTCTATCGCGCCTCTCACACCATCAATGTATATTAAATCACTTACACAACCCCTGTGTCTCATCTCCGTGTATCTCCCACCATGCCCCCCTCCCCCCAGAACGTGAAGTGGAGGGCCAAGCACCTGTACCTGCTGAACCTGGCCCTAGCCGACCTCCTGGTGACCTTGTTCTGTATGCCCAGCACCGTGGTGACCATCCTCTACCGGCTCTGGCTCTCCGGCCTCGTCATGTGCAAGCTGGCAGCCTTCCTGCAAGGTGAGACCCATACCTCACTTAACACAAGCCTTCAAACAGCCAGCGGTTGACTTAGTGACTTGGCCATTTATGCGTATCTAATAGTAGTTAATAGTAGTTAACCACATTCACGTTTGCTTGTTTGTTTGTTTTTTGTCTGTTGTTTTGTTATTGGTGTCGTTGCTGGGTTTTTTAATGTTGTTGTTGTTGTTGCTTTTCTTCTTCTTCTTCTTCTTCTTCTTCTTCTTCTTCTTCTTCTTCTTCTTCTTCTTCTTCTTCTTCTTCTTCTTCTTCTTCTTCTTCTTCTTCTTCTTCTTCTTCTTCTTCTTCTTCTTCTTCTTCTTCTTCTTCTTCTTCTTCTTCTTCTTCTTCTTCTTCTTCTTCTTTCTCTTGTTTTCTTGTAGAGGAGTATATGTTTCATTAACAAAGGGGATGAAGAACTATAAATTGCTAATGTATAATTATTGTTGTGAACGTAAACTGTGTATCGGGTGCAAGTTGACTGACCTCCTACAAGGAGAGACACTACTTACACTGCTTACTCACGTCACCTCCAACAGCAAGTAGAAATCGCAGTGACTAGCTCATAATTATTTGGCTATTATTGCACTTAACCCGCCTTTCCCATGTTTGTTTTTTTTTCCGATGTTTTGAACATGAACTGTGGGTGTGAAGCAAGCTGGCCGCCTTCCTGCAAGGGGAGTCACTCTGCTTACCCACACAATCACAGTAAATAATGGACTCAGTGACTATTCTTATAGCACTTAGCCCCTGTCACAGAACCTTTGCATTAGACTTGTCCTTGAAAATGTAATTCTTGTCACTTAAAAAAAAGGGAGAGGGAACACTATACTTTTTTAAATTTTCAGTGCACCAGTGGCAATGGTTTTAGAGCTTGTCAAATGATACATGTATCAGCAGTTCTTTGTTTGGTTGGTATTGTTTTGGTTGGGTTTTTTTTTATTGTTTTGTTTCTTTGTTGGGTTTTTTGTTGTTTTTTTTTTCTTTTGGGGTGGGAATTGTTTTTTTCGTTTTGTTTAGTTATTTCTATGTTTTGAGACATACTCGGTTGTCTGTAGATGTCTTTAACGTTTTAGTTGATTTGTTGTTGGTGAATTTATGGTTAGTTGGTTGGTTGTTTTTTGTTTTGTTTTGTTTGAGGAGGGGGTTTTGTAGCTCTGCCTGTTGGTTTGATTTTTTTAATATTCAATTACTGTTTTTATCAAATATTCTCACGACTCTGTGAAGTGTGCACGCCAACATTCCCGCATTTTTTAAAAACTGTTTTTTGTGTACTTCATTTCGTTGAGACGAAAAAGAAAGTTCATCAAGAACGACTTTCATTTATCGCGACACTCTAAGTTCCCGAAACAAAGAACTTTTAAGACATTTTGAGAGTGTTTTTTACGTTATTTTGTTTTTCTTTTGTTGTTTTGAGGGGTTTTCTTTGTAAATAAGGTGCACCTTTTTTACGCCTTCTAATGAACATTGAGGAACGCAGGACGTTTCAAGTCGATTATAGCAACCGCTTAGCACATACAAAAAAAAGTTATTTGATATACATTATAATATTCATACATACGAATTTCTAACCACACAATTGGTCCTTAATTGTTACCTTGTGGTATGATTTGTACGGCCTTTCTATTTTATACGATGCGTCAAACCGATTATTGGGAGACTAGCTGGGTGCCCGACCTTGCTCGCGTAATAATGAAGCATGCATAATTGAGAGAGAAAGGAAGTGTGTGTGTATGTGTGTGAGGGGGGGGGAGAGAGAGAGAGAGAGAGAGAGAGAGAGAGAGAGAGAGAGAGAGAGTGCAATAATGCACTCACATTTCATAGGACTTCATCGTAAACATTGTAAACAACGTTTTTGCTATTTCCATTGTCTGATTAATGACAAATGGAATTCCAGTCTCCAGCTCGAGAGAGAGAGAGAGCAACATATAAAATGCTGTGGCTAAAGATGGGCTGAGACAGGTGGAGGCCAACAGTTTGTAGAGTCTGGCCATAAGCTTTATTAATGCTGGCACTGAATATATCATGGCACCAATGTGACATTTATTGCGAAAATGTATTTGGCGCATCAGTAAATCATTTTGGCAGGATGATCGATTATCGCTGTTTATTCTCATGTCTTTATCAGCAATTTCTGTATCGCGCTTACGTTTTTGTTGTCGGCTTCGCCGTGGCGTTCGGACACCAAACGGAACGTGTTGTCGGGGCCTTGTGATATCTAGCTACACGATTTAGACCTACAAATCTATCTAGATATATTCCGATCTAAATTCTACTCTACACAGTGAGGGATACGCTGTTAGACCGAGCAATAAAGGACACCACAGGATTTGTAAATCTAAACATTTGATAAATTTAACCACTGATAACTTTAGATAATTTTTTTATGACTGTCAAAACTGAAAAAAGAACTGTTTTTTTTGTTTTTGTTTTTTTTTGTCATTTAAATTCGTGCTTTGTGAATATACAGGCCATAGTAACATTGTCAGAAGGTCACATTTTTAAAAGCAAGGACAAAGAAGGAAGAACTGCCGAAATAATGCTATTAGAAAGCTCAAAACGTTGTTAACATTATTAATTAGTTTGCTACATATTTTGATATAGATCTAGATCTAATAGCAATCCATTCAACATTCTTTATGTTCTTTTTGTCATCTCGTAAAGTAATCAAAAGAAAAGGCCAAAATGTTAAGCACATCGTTTTTTTTAAGGTAGTAAAAGAAGTTGTGTAAACAGATCAGCGGGTGACAGAAAGCATATGATGTAATCTTCTATTACAAAATGCATTTTAAATAAAACATTAACAAAATTTAAAGATTGCTATATAGATTGATAGAGAAAAACAAAAAATGGATACATCATTTTAAAATAATTATAGATTTATAGGTAGGAGGGTAGATAGATAGTTAGATAGATAGATAGATAGATAGATAGATAGATAGATAGATAGATAGATAGATAGATAGATAGATAGATAGATAGATAGATAGATAGATAGATAGATAGATAGATAGATAGATAGATAGATAGATAGATAGATAGATAGAAAGATACATAAATAGATCGATTAGTTGATTGACTAATAGATAAATAGATGGACAGCTGATTAAGAAATAAGACAATGAGGTATTTCGCAGAATAAGACTCGATTAGATTAAAAAGCGTAGTTATTAATAATGTGGAGAAAACTAGATATAAGGACAGGAATTCTTTAAATTTGGAAACTTGCTGGTACTACGGTTGTGTCGCAGAGGATTATGGGTTTTAAGCAAGACCGCCTAAAGAGAGCATTGTGTGTGTGTATGTGTGTGTGTGTGTGTCTTTCGAGAGAGAGTGTAAGAGGGGGAGAGAAAGAGAGAGGGAGAGAGAGAGAACGAGAGTGTGAGAGACAGAGAGAGAGATTATCCTTGAACCAAATGACAGCCAGCACAAATGAGTTTTACGGTGTGATAAACAGATGTGGCTGCTCTTTGTTCGCTGTTGAACTGAAAAGTTATCATTTTCTCTCTATTGTTGTGATTTTTCTTTTAGAGACAGCATTACAAAGCTTTTTTGTTTGGTTATTCTTCCGAGGTGAGACTCGTCAAACAGCAGAAAAAAATGAAATCTTCACCTAGAGACATAGTCGGATTAGCGGTGCCCTAGCTAAATCCCTAGGTTTTTCCCTTGAAGGTGAATTAACAACGCATGCCCAATATGAATGTCTTTCCTTTCGCCCTGTTTACGAGGGGAGCGAATTCGTACATTCTAATCTTTGAAAGAAAAATAATCTGGGTCTCTCTCCTCAGCTATAGACAGGCTAATGACACCCATTACTCTGACGGCTTCTTTACCCGGCTGCTTTATTTCACAAGTAATAGATCATGAGAGAGACAGCGCAAGATTTTCCGTCAGACGTTGCGGATTAGCTTTTATTACTCATTAGGTCAAATCCAAGAAAAGGGACAACGGGCATGAAGATGTTTGACAGCTCTCTCTGACTCGGGCAACGTGAATAGTTACGTTGATCGCATAATGGGTGCTCTTTCCACTTGAATAGCCGCTCGAAGATTGCTCTTCTTCATATCGCATTTTTGGGGAATTAAATTTGCGGAGTTTGCATCCTATAGAGATGTTGGTCTTTATTTCCCCTGTAGCTTGGCTGATCAGCCATTCGCCAATGATTAACATTCATCTGAAAGAACGTCAAGGGAGGCGAGAAGCCCCGCATCTAGTGCAAATTGGGTCACCGTAAGTTAGAGGGCTTGGGGTAAGAACACAGAAGGCAATCTGGAATTACATTATCCTTTGATCTTTTCAGCTAAAGAAGGTTTAAGGAAATGGATTTTCTTCGTTGGTTTCTGAAATTATGGTGTTACAATTATTACAGGCGCGACCAATTTATGTTGCCCCTGTGAAATATATACCTTAAGTATGAAACTTATTTCTAATAATTATTGTATAGCCCTACATTAAGGTTAATGTACTATTAATCCAGCATTGATGCCGCTAGACTGGCGCTTTAGTCTAGTATCATCACTCGCGATATTCTTCATTAAAATGTTCATTCTATACTTTCAAGTACAATTTTACAATTTTATAAACATGACAGATTGGGTGAGGTAACACTACTATTGAGCAAAATTAACGACAATGAAAAAATCACACATGACTTCATGTGAAAAAAAGGTGTACTTAAAACGATACATAAAAACCCAGGAGCCACGGAATGCCGTATAGAAGAATTATTAGTCTAATGAGCCACGTCGCGAAAATTTTCTCGCGAATGATAATGATTAGGGTCCAAAGTAAAATAAAAGCAGAAACTTCTCCAGGACATTGTGGCTTTATCGAGGGCAAGGAAAGAACGTGTCATCTCTATACTAAAAACAACAATAATGAAATGACACTAGAGAATCAGAAAGACGTTTATCTCTATTTTATTGGCCAAAAACAATACGTTCGATAAAAGAGACAGATAAAAACTTCATGGAAATGCTAGAGACGGTGGATTTTAGAATTATCAAAAATAAGTATTGGGTGCAATCAGTCTGCAAATAATTAAAATTAGTTACTACCAGGCGATAAAGTGAAAGGATGTGCCTCCGATCTTTACTCACTATACAATGCATGTATAAAGCTATCAATTTAAAGTCAAGCAGGATTGTAAGAAGTAGGTAAAGCCATCAACAAAATTAATTTTTCTAACAACACTATCCTCATAGCAAAAACAACAAGAGATACTGAATAGCATCGTGAAAGAAGCGAAAAAATACGACTTGGCGGTGTTCAGCCGAAGACTTCTCTCTTCATGCAAATTAGAAGTTGGGACTTAGAAATTATGTAAGATGGAGGAAAATGCAAATACTTAGGGGCATTGGTAACAGAAAACGGAAATCCCGACATAGAAGTAAAGGCACAAATAGGAAAAGCCAAACAGACCTTTTAGAAAATGAAACAATCGGACTAATAGCAAACTAGCCCTTAAGGTGTGACAACCAGTACTGGGGTGCTATGCACACCATGTCCTTATGTGCGACAGCAAGTCTTAGGCATTGAGCAAACAGCTACTACCAGAGCAACTGAGATGTGATTCATTCGAAAAGTGATCAACATCTCAAGGACGACTAAAAGTCATATAAAGTGCCTTAAAAGATGAGGCACCGGATTAAATCTCCTCAATAAACCATCACAAATCGCGAAATGTGTTAGCCATACACAGACAATTATGTATTTGCTGTTAAGCTACAAGTTAAAAACATAAGGCCTACGTCGCTAAGAGAGGAACCATAATTACAAATTGACAGAGAGTACAACCAAAAAAAAGTAGAAAATGACTGGCCAAAGCCTGCAATTACGGTGCATGCACGTAAATGTATTCTAGACCTGGGAAGGGAAACCAAATGTGTAGATTATAAAGTAACCGACGAAAAGCCCAATAACTTAAATAAAAACTGTTTGCCCGGACCTATTTTTATGCAAAATTGTATGCTCTAAACTTTTTTCAAGGAGCATTTAGATCTAGATCTATCGATAAATGTGTGAACAATTTTTAATTATTGTAAATGTTGAACACACCTCAAGTTTTTAAAACCCATTAATAATAGTCGCGGTGAAAATAAGATCGATTGATAATTACGGTTGATTAAAAAAAAATAACAAGAAATTGAAAATAACATAATAAGAACACAACACCGCCCAAGTTACAGTTCCATATTAGCAGTTTCTCATACTATTTTTTCTTATCTATGCTCTCTCTGTTTGATGAAGATGCGTTAGGAAGCTAGAATAGTGTCGCGGGGGCTTCTCTCTTGCTAATATAGATGATTACTCTAGCTTAAAATAAATAATTAATCAAATTACACGAAGCCTAAAGTGTTTAAACACTGGGAGTGGGTGTCTACACTCTTACCTTAACTGGCGCTCACTTTTGTCTGTCTCATGGCCTACACCATGTTTAGCCGATGTAGTCTATAAATAGAATACCACTGCTGACAACAGAGAGTAATGAAGGGACTATGATCGGCAACGTCTGTAACAGGTCGAGCAAATAAAATAGAAGAATGCTTTACAGACTGAAGGTTTCAATTTAAGTTTTCAAAGGACTTGAGAAAAACTGGAAAAGTGCAGTCTTATCAGGGATGGCTTTGTTCTAACAAAAGGATCAATATGTCGACAAAAACAACCGCAAAACTAGCAATGCATTCAAGCATCGATTTTGTGCAGTAATTGTGTAGCGGCATGATTCAATAGCATTCGCCTCTAGGTGTTGTTGCTTTCGTGACATCCTCTGAGACTAGATAATGGACACAGTGATGTCAACGTATTGTTCACGCGACCTTAATTGCCTTGCCACGGTTTTAACCTAAGCAGACCTTCTAGTTGGGGTAACGGATTATTGAGAACGGTGAATAAATATTCCTAATCAGCTTCTTTTAGAAATGTGATTAACATTGAGCTCGTTAATCACCATTTTCTACAGGAAGTGTATGTCACTAACCTCTTACCTTGTGACCAAGGGGGTAGAGTGCTTTTTATCGCCGCATTTGACCTCTCAGGCGAAGTTAGAACTAGAAGACGCTAAACCCCTACCTTTGTTATTCTCTCCTCGTCCCTTGTTTTGTCTATCCTTTTCTTTATCGTCTCTCTCTATATCCTCTGTCTAAGTTGCCTTTAAGTTTTTTTTCCTTTTATTATCTTTTCTCTTCTTTATTTCTAGCCTGTTCTCTATCCATCTTTTTCTTTCTATTCCATCTATTTCTCATCGCTTTCTAATCTTCACTAACGTCCCGCCACTGGTATTTGTTCATTTCCACCGTTCATCTTCTGCTAAATTCTAAAACGTATCCGATTGATCAGTATATCGCTTTTTTAACATTTTAACACCGTTGTCTCTTGCTTTCTTTTAGCTTCGTGCTTTTCATCGGGACCATTGCGTCGTGCAGACCACCTAGGGCGCTTGGTCGGCACTCAAAATCCTCTCCAGAGCTACGTCAATGAATTAGTCCTTCAATGCGCCACTTTACTTTGCTTTACCAATGTAGCGGCCATCTGATCCCGAATCATTTCACAGGGTGCCATGAAAAACAAGTTGATAGGTCTCCCAAATTGAGACATTCAAAAAGTATAATTATGGTTTATACACAATACAGAAAACAGAAAGCTTTATTTATCCATCGGGGGGAAATAATACGTTGATCATAGTTTTGTTATATGAGTAAGTAAAGAATAAGGTTACTTATATCTTAAAATCCGCCAGTCAAGCGAATAACAGGCTAGCTCCAGTAAAAAAATCAAAATTGCGGAGGCAAATAGGGATACTCACACTCACAGTCTATCCAATTAAAACATTTTCCAACCTTTCTCTCTCTCTCTCTCTCTCTCTCTCTCTCTCTCTCTCTCTCTCTCTCTCTCTCTCTCTCTCTCTCTCGAGGGGGGGGGGAAAAGTCAGGGTTTTATCTTAGAGCTCAGTATAAGACCCATTTGAAAAAGAAACTATACCTGTAGTTGTCAAATAAATAAGATTGCATCTTTATGTAAAAACTTGAAAACTCATCCAACTTTGGCGAGAAGTTAAACGAATCCTGCTTGAGAAAGTTACTCATAACATCATTATGATTGATCAGTGGCTGATAGGTCATATGTACGCTTAGGTCAGTGGTATACTTTCTTTACCATCATGTGTTTTTCAGTTAAATAACACAGAGCTCATTTCCGCCTTTCAATTCCGCTGATTATAACTGTAGTTGTAAAAATAATGATAGTTGTGGTGGGGATGATTATATAAAAAAATATTGATAGTGCTAGTGATGACGATGGCAAGGGTAATAATAGTAGTGGAAATAATAATTGTGGTAAGGGTGGTGCTAATACAAAGCGGTAGTGATGATGAGGATGAGGATGATGATGATGATGATGATGATGATGATGATGATGATGATGATGATGATGATGATGATGATGATGATGATGATGATGATATAATTTTATTTATATATAAACGCATTTATTTGCTTCTATTTCTAAATTAAAGGTACCTGAGAGGGATGAACATGGTTCGAAGATTTCAGTATGCTTTACAAATAATTAAACTATAATATTCACATACTTTTTCTAAGTTACATACTGGACACATTTGCAGTTAAATGTCTTTAGAATATCCGAATGTGTGCCAATTTATCTCTGATACACCAAGTCGAAGTCTTGCCAGAGCAAAGCATTTTTTAGTTATTTGGTAACCCGTTATTCAACAGATATGTTTTAGGACAGATCAATGAATTAAAGGGTGAATAGAATGTCGTACTTTAATAATTTTATAAACTGGCATACAAACTTTGCTTTAACATCACAGTCTTATTTTAAAAATACTACAGTAAGAAGTTTCATTGCCAACACATTCAAACATCCAGACATGACGACATTTTTTAACATTATGTTTTAAATCAGTTACTTCCTAGACTTTGGCATTTTTCGCATTCTTAACCAAAATTTTAAGCATCAAACTAATTGTAAAATAAATGTGTAGTGGAAGCCTAGCTGTCCCTGCATAAAGAGCAATTATTCGATACGTTTAAAAAGCGTCTGATGGTGGTGGTGTGGACGCTCTTCTAAAAGAAACTGATGAGTACCCCATAGCTCGCTGGCATAGGAGAGAATAAAATGTACCTTAGAATCAAAGAGTTTAAACAACGTTTTTGTATCCTGACAATGTTAAAGGTTTCAGACATTGTGTTAATGAATAACCCTTTTTTTGGTCTTACTTACGAGCATTGAAGTGCAATGTGTAAATTCTAATCCAGGATATTTTTATGAGTTAACTATTTCAACTGGTGCATTAATAATTTTCCATTAACCCAGTTTTCATAATTATTTTATTTAGGTAACCCCCTTTGCTAAATCTACTATTTTGGTTTTATCGATCTTGACTGATAGACCCAATCTTGATGTCTGGCTGTGTAGCGTATAAGGCTTTTTGCTGAAGTCCTAATATGGTGTCAGAAACGTGCATTTCGTCATCGGCGAGTACAAAATGATGTAAGATATGTTTATCTGGTAGAACCTGGATATCATGCTTCTCTTTTTTTAATTTTTTTTATTAAGATTGAGTGACAATTCTGTGATACATATTTAGAAGAGTATAGGACTTAGGAGACATCCTTGTCTAACACAAACAGGGCACTCGAAAAGTCTTGATAATTCGAAGTTAGGTTACTGCCACTTTATTGTATATTCCTTTTTACGGCATTTATTAGTTTTGCCTGTTTAGAGGTGCTTGTCTATTGATTAGGTCGAAACTTTATCTGTGATCTATGAATGTCACATTAAGTTTTCTGTCTATTGCACTGTTTCACTATCATTTCATAAACTGTACATTTATGATCGATGGTAAAGCATCCTTTTCTGAAATCCGCCTGACCTGCAGGAATAATGTTTAACCTTGAGACTAAAGTTGTAGATCCTGTATTAGGGATATGAGTGTATACTTTAGATACTAAATGGGTTAATGAAACAGGTCTATAGTCATTACATCTGTTTGTATTATCTTTTTGTGTATAGGCACATCAACGGTCTCAGTCCAATTTGTGGGAAAATGTCAAAATGTTTTGAAATGCAACCCATAGGAATGCTATAATGTGACTTGTACCGCATTTTAACATTTCATTGAGGATTTGGTCGGTCTGACCCCGGAGACGTTCCACCATTAAGCCAATCTATGGCCGACTTTACTTCAGCATCCTCTATATCTTTGTTAAGGTCGTCAATAAAATTATAATTATGTTCCTATATCAGGGTTAAACGGAGTAAGCAGATTGGTACTGCTCTGTGCTCTCTATAGAAAGAAGGGGGATAGACAGCGGGGCACTCTCTCTCTCTCTCTCTCTCTCTCTCTCTCTCTCTCTCTCCTGACAAAAGCTCAAGATGAAGGCAAGACCTGATTCTGGTACATCCTATTACTATGGGGCTGGTCCTCTAATATGGGTGTTCCTAATTTTGGAGGTTCTGAAGTGGAAAGAGAGGACAGAGGGAGATAGATAAGACAAACCTTCCCTTCTACGCTAGGGGTTGGGGGCGAGTAAGATTAGATTCATACATTTAATTTTCTTTTTAAGAGGGGGTGGGGAAATGAGATAGAGACAAGAAGTGCAGGTCTTGCCTTCATCTTGAGCTTTTGTCAGGAGAGAGAGAGAGAGAGAGAGAGAGAGAGAGAGAGAGAGAGAGAGAGAGAGAGAGAGAGAGTGATGTCTATCCCCCTTCTTTCTATAGGGAGCACAACTCTGCTTACAAGCGCGGACTCCATTTAACCCTGATATAGGAACATATAATTTTATTGACGACCTTAACAAAGATATAGAAGATGCTGAAGTGAAGTCGGCCATAGATTGGGTTAAAGGTGGAAAGTCTCCGGGGTCAGACCAAATCCTCAATGAAATGTTAAAATGCGGTACAAGTCACATTATAGCATTCCTATGGGTTGCATTTCAAAACATTTTGACATTTTCCCACAAATTGGACTGAGACCGTTGATGTGCCTATACACAAAAAGATAATACAAACAGATGACTATAGACCTGTTTCATTAACCTATTTAGTATTTGAAGTATACACTGATATCCCTAATGCAAGATCTACAACTTTAGTCTCAAGCTTAAACTTTATTACTGCAGGACAGGCGGCTTTTTCTGCTTTACCATTGATCATATAATTATTTACCGTTTATGCAATGATAGTGAAGCAGTTTGCAAAAGACAGAAAACTATATGTCGCATTCATAGATTACAGTTAACGTTTTGACCTAATTAATAGACAAGCAATACTAAACATTTTGAATCGAAACGGTGTCTCAGGCAAAACTAATAAATGCCGTAAAAAGGAATATACAATAAACTGTCAGTAACCGTTTCGAGTGCCCTGTTGGTGTTAGACAAGGATGTCTCCTAAGTCCATTACTCTTCTGAGTATGTATCACAGGATTGTCACCCAATCTTAATTTTTTAAAGGCAAGCATGGTATCCAGTTTCTACCACATAAACACATCTTACATCTTTTTGTATTCACCGATGACGAAATGCATGTTTCTGATCCCATATTAGGACTCCATCAAAAAGCCTGATACGCTACACAATCAGACTTCAAGATTGGGTCTATCAGACAAGATCAATAAAACCAAAATAGTAGATTTAGCAAAGGGGGTTACCTAAATAAAATATGAAAACTGGGTTAATGGAAAATTATTAATGCACCAGTTGAAATAGTTAACTCATAAAAATATCCTGGATTAGAATTTACACATTGCACTTCAATGCTCGTAAGTAAGACCAAAAAAAGGGTTATTCATTAACACAATGTCTGAAACCTTTAACATTGTCAGGATACAAAAACGTTGTTTAAACTCTTTGATTCTAAGGTACATTTTATTCTCTCCTATGCCAGCGAGCTATGGGGTACTCATCAGTTTCTTTTAGAAGAGCGTCCACACTACCACCATCAGACGCTTTTTAAACGTATCGAATAATTGCTCAAACACTGCTCTTTATGCAGGGACAGCTAGGCTTCCACTACACATTTATTTTAAAATTAGTTTGATGCTTCAAATGTTGGTTAAGACTGTAAAAAATGCCAGATTCTAGGATACCCAAACAAGCCTATCAGTGTTTAAAAAGTTGAATGAAAAGTAGTAACTGATCTAGAACATAATTTTTAAAATAGATTTGGTGATTTCTGGATGTTTGAATGTGTTGTAGTATTTTAAAAATAAGACTGGGGTGTTAAGCAAAGTTTGTACCAGTTTATCAAATTATCAAAGTACAACATTCTATTCATCATTTAATATATAGATCTGTCCTAAAAAAATTCTGTTGAATAACTAAAAAATGCTTTGCTCTGACAAGACTTCGGACGTGGTGTATCAGAGATAAATTGGCACAAAATTCCAAAGACATTTTAATGCAAATGTGTCCAGTATGTAACTTAGAAACTTATGAGAATATTATAGTTTAATTATTTGTAAAGCATACTGGAATCTTCGAACCATGTTCATCCCCTCAGGTACATTTAAGTTAGAAATAAAAGCAGATTAAATGTGCTTATATATAAAACAAAATTATATATTTATATCGTTGTATATGTCTATGTGTCTATTTAACAACCTAACCCATCTCTATCCAACTTATCACATCGATTTAAATCAAAATTTATATTTTCCAAGGTCGGTCCTCTGATCGAACGTTAGGTGTAACCACATTTATGAGACTTAGGCGGGCTAACTAAGTTGAAAGTCTGACAGTCTCCAGCCCACTCCAGATTTTGATTTGCCTGTCAGGACCGATCTCACTCGGTACCCCGCCACACAAATTATTAAATTTCATTTCCATAATGAAACCACGGAGAAATTACTCTTCCTAACGGCTCGTGATTTCAAACTTTTATCAACCAGCAATTTTCAGCCTCTTGGTCCTGGGAAACGTCAGTACCCCCTCCCTTTCCTTTGACATTAGCTAAAAAATAAAATATGATTATTTTTATTCTGCGCGCAATTGCGACGGAGCTTAGGTAGAGTGCATTACTTCTAATCAGCAGTGGCGTGTTCGTATGCCGATCCAACCTGCTTGCTTAATTTCCACCCGGTAGGTCTATGTCAATGTCATATGACTGGTCGAGGCAGAAGTTCTGGCATCTTCGTTCTGTGTTTGTGTAACGTGTAGCAGCAGGTAAATTGTCAAAAGGGCATGGTCTAGATGTCGGCTGGCAGCACGTAATTTGTTGGATGTGATGGTGTAGATGCCGGCTGCCGGCTGGTAGCATGTAATTTGTTGGATGGGATGGTCTAGGTGTCGGCTGGCAGCACGTAATTTGTTGGATGGTGTGGTCTAGGTGCCGGCTGGTATAATTTGTTGGATGGGATGGTGTAGGTGCTGGCTAGTGAAATTCTTTACAACAAACCAATCAACACATTCAGTCCAGCGTAATGTGCTTCCACACTGCGTCTACTAATTGTCAGGCTACCAGGAAACAGTCGCGTTCTCCTGCTGGTGTCAATCTGCCTCATCCGAGTTGGAACGATCCTTAAGGACGTTGGGGCGACTATCGCTTGGATAAATCCAAGCAGTCGAAATGGTAAACTTTAGAGCAGTGAGATTACGACAGTTGAAAAAACGTTGTCTCAGCTTGCGACCATGGACCCTCCACTGAATTCTGTGGACTCCCTATGTTTCAGAACTGGCAAGAAAAAGAATAATATCATAGCCACAAAAAACCATCACGGAAATTAAAGACAAAACACCACAGAAAAAAGATCTCACTCTCTACACCTTCCTTATATTTCTTTTTCGACCAAAATCAACCCCTCTCCACCTCTTATTTCCTCTCTGCTATCCTTTCCAAACCCTGGGTTCGGACTGATTTTCCAACCAGATCCATCTTGAACTCTCCCCGCCTGCATGAACTATCTCAAACTGCATTAGACACGTACGCATGCACTTCCTAGTATTTCTCTAAAATAACCGGATCTAGCTAGATCGTAATAGTGCTTACAAGTAATAGAGGAACAAAATTACATAGTGATAAATCTGAAATTGGCAACAACGGAAACAAAACAAAAATTGTAACAACAAATAATATACATTATAAGATGAGCCAAGAATATTCCGTGATAACCAGAAGACGACTTGATTAAAACCGTCTGATTTATGAAATGAGTTAGAGAGAGGCAGATTCAGTCCAATCAACATCAGCACCAGTTTTCTTTGTTCTGGGCGGCTCAGCTGAACAAACCTACAGTCAATCAAAACCTTTTGCCCGAAGAAATGCAAACACGGTTGTCCTTCCTTCTTCGTCGCCAATTTCCACATTATTTTAAAATCATTCTTTCCGAACATTTATTTATTTGTCTGATAGTTTATATTGTTATTGAGAATTCTTTCGATGATTATTATAAAATTCGTGCATAAGGCACGAGAACACCGAGATATTTCAATAGAATACAATAAAGAAAGAATAGCTTGTTATGTGATCATCGTGTTTTATCAACGCTTATTGCCTTTTTAAACCGTGTAATATAGTGGGGGGGGGGGACCTGTCTGATGTTAAGGAGCACAAAAGATATGTTTTATCAACGCTTATTGCCTTTTTAAACCGTGTAATATAGTGGGGGGGGGGGGTACCTGTCTGATGTTAAGGAGCACAAAAGATAAGAAATAATTTCAGAAAAGACTGAACAATCCGCTAGTTCTTGATTTAAACAATAGACAGAGGGCGTGGCCCCGTTGATTACAAGTAATCAGATCTGATGTACAAATGAAAATAAATGTAAGAAGCAAATGCAATATTAGTGTCTAGCAAGAGACAGAAAGGAAATTAAACAATGTTTTAATGCAAGGGATGTTCCTCAGATTGCAGTAATGGACCACTATTATAACTGTGTGCTGATTTATATTATTTTGACCGTTTATCTGTTTTCCGTTCGTCACTGCCATTTTATTTCTTCCTCTCTTTCTCTCCATCGATCTGTTTGTCAATCTATCTGTCTGTCTCTTTTCCTGTTTCGCTTCCTTTCTCTCTTTCTCTTTCTCTCTCAACCTATTTATCTCTCTGTTTCTTTCTGTTTTTCTCTTTATATCTTTCTCACTCTATGATGTCTCAATTTATCTCCTTTTTGTTTTATAATATTCACTTAACTCCTTTTTTATTTCTTTTTAGGCTTTTTCACTTAAAAATTTTGTTGTGTTTTTTTCTCTTGATTTTTAATTTAAAACAATCCCTTTGTGACAAAGGTAAGTCAGTTTACAGGTACATCTTTAATGTTCTCCACGTCGTAAATTGATCAGGGTTTTATACTACGGCAACGTTTTTCACTTAAAACTAAACTGCCTTGGAACTAACCTCATATATTCAGCGTTTACGCCACCCCAGCCCCCTCTGCCTCGTCCTCTATATTTGGCTCTAGCCACTGGTGTTGCACTTTTTCTTGCCTCAAGGCTTTTCTAAAAAGCATCTGTTGGAACAAACCTCACATATTAAATGTTTGTCCCACTCTGACCCCCACAACCCCTCTTCTCTCACACATATCTTCAACTGATACTGCCATGTCTCTTGTTTCAATGCTTTTCGCTGTAGATTTATCAATACTGCCTCTGTGGATGTTTGTCAGAAGGATCTAACATAAACTAATATAATTATGCAACGATTCTCCCTCTCTGCCCCCCCCCCTTCCCGTCCCCAGGTGTAGCCGTGGCGACTGGAATATTCACCCTGACGGCGATGAGCGTGGACCGCTACCTGTCCATCCAGCACCCGTCCCACGCCCACTGGCGCTCCTCCCCGCGGCACGCGGCGCTCATCGCGGGCGTGATCTGGGCCGCCTCCGCCGCCTTCATGTGCCCGCAGCTCTACGTGCGCGCGGTGGACACGCTTCGCCTGGAGGGGCTGCCCACCATGACTTTCTGCATCGAGCAGTGGCCGCGCGGCCGGGACCGGCAGATCTTCGGCTCGCTGCTCCTGCTGGTGGTCTACGTGATCCCCGTGGCGGTGGTGGCCGTGTGCTACGCTAACGTGGGCCGCATGCTCTGCTCCTACACCATGTCACGCGACGACTCCAACACAAGCACGGGCACGTACATCTACTGCCGCCGGCGTGCTGCCCGCGCGCTCTTCTGCCTGGTGGGTCTGTTCATCGTGTGCTGGCTGCCGTACAACGTCATCTCGCTGTTGGTGGACCTGGGTCTGGCCGACAGCCTGGTCTCAACCCTGCCCTTCACGCTGTGGCTCGGGCATGCGCACAGCGCCGTGAACCCCGTGCTGTACTGGGCGACCAACAAGCAGTTCCGACACGTCGCCACGCGCGTCTTCAAGGCGCTCAGGTGTCCCGGCACCCGCGGGAAGAGGCCGCGCAACCGGCGGTACCCCAGGCGGGTTTGAGGGGCCTGATACATCAGTTGTCCACAGACACACAATACCCCAGGCGGGTTTGAGGGGCTGATACATCAGTTGTCCACACAGACACACAATACCCCAGGCGGGTTTGAGGGACCTGATACATCAGTTGTCCACAGAAACACAATACCCCAGGCGGGTTTGAGGGACCTGATACATCAGTTGTCCACACAGACACAATACCCCAGGCGGGTTTGAGGGGCCTGATACATCAGTTGTCCACACAGACACAATACCCCAGGCGGGTTTGAGGGGCCTGATACATCAGTTGTCCACACAGAACACAATACCCCAGGCGGGTTTGAGGGACCTGATACATCAGTTGTCCACACAGACACAATACCCCAGGCGGGTTTGAGGGACCTGATACATCAGTTGTCCGCACAGGAACACAATACCCCAGGAGGGTTTGATGAACCCAGATACATCTGTTGTTCACAGAGTAATACATACAGTCTAGCTCTCGTCATTTACTCTTTGCTGCTCCTCTTGCCATTTTATCGTCGCCTTAGAGGGTTCGAGGGTAGCCTGTATCGCCGGGTTTAGAGCTTGTCACGAGCGGGATATCCCGCTCTGGGTTCCCGTCCGCAATATACCGTAGCTGTGACATCCGACGTCAATAAATCTAGCTTAAGCTTCACCTAGGAGACATAAAACCAAGAGAATGAGCTCCACTCTCTTCGTTAGAGATACTTGCTTTTATACGCCTCGGAGTGTCCTTGGTAAATCAATAGAAAATCTTACTCAATCTGATCCAAACGATGTGCTCGCCACCAGTGGTAGTCTACAGGGCTAATGATCAAACAACCTGGAGACAGATTTATATGCTTTGTGTAATAATTGTACGTAAATACTGGGTTTTATTTTCGGAAATATAAACCTGTATATTTTGGTGAGTTTGATGGCAGTATAGCCTACAGGACCGTCCGGATTTGAACAATATCAACTGTCCACAACGACACTGCAGCTCTCATCACTACTTTGCATAGGTCAAGCTTTCTAAGATGAATGAAAGCCACGACATATCAAAACAATGACTTATGTCACAATTAAATCATACAGAGGGAAATTGTCTTACTTAACGGCTTGTAACACACAACAAATGCCAACATTTGCCGGCTTTGTGATTCGATGCCTATGATGAACTCAGCGGCGTGTATACGATGTTTGTTATGTTGAAAACAACACAGTTTTAAGTATCCGGTTTTGTATGTAATTGTTTGTTGATTTATTTATTTTTTTACAATTTTTACACCTCAAGTAAAATGAATGTATTTAATACACCGAAGAACCATGCTATGCTCTGTTGCGATAGAGAGAAGGGTGTACATTTATATGGACCAATGTGATCGGTGCCCTGCTCTGAACATATTCAGCAAGTCGCTCGGCACACCGTCCAGACCAATGTCAGACACGCAAACAGAGGCAAGACAGGCGCATGTCGATGCATCGCGGGGACACAACTTGTATGTTTCCTGGTATAAACTACGTTGAAGAAAGCTAGATCCGTGAGAAAAATAACATTTTATGTAAACACAATTGCTATAAAAATTTAAGTGTAATGGTAAAACATATAAATTCATAGCAGGAGTTTATCTGCTTCAGATTGTTTGGAATATAGAACTACATGGCTAAAACTATTTAAAAATTATTGCAACAAGAGAATCCAAAGATGGCAACCAAAGAGTAAGGTTGGTCGACAGTGCCAACCACTGCATCTTAGATCTTTAATTTCCATACCCACTTAATACAAACAATATCCATTTGGCTTGTCACGTAAGGTGTAGAAAAGATATAAGAAGAATACTAGCAGTGTCAAGAAGCGAAAAGTTATTTACCTCATATGGAATTAAAACACGTCAATTGTACATGGTTTTACTTGCCTATGATTCAAAGCTGAGTTTTTGGCAATGCATTAATTTTGTCATCTCATGATGCAGATAAATAAACACATGTAATATGATTGTGGCATGAAATTTTACTATGATATTCTACTTCATAACTCATATTTTATTTTTATTTTAATCTTAAATTGTTGACATCGTAATTCAATTCTTATTTGTTATATTATTTTGCAGGATTTCTTTCTACTTTTTGACGTTGTAATTGTACCTTGTACATTCTGTCTGTACTATTACCATAAATGCACCAACAAAATAACATCATAATCATCATCATCATCATCATCATCATCATCATCATCATCATCATCATCATCATCATCATCATCATCATCATCATCATCATCATCATCATCATCATCATCATCATCATCATCATCATCATCATCATCATCATCATCATCATCATCGTCGTCGTCGTCGTCGTCGTCGTCGTCGTCGTCATCGTCTTCATCATCCTCATTATCATTATTATCATCATTATTGACAAGATCATCATTATGATTGAATTTGTTTTCTTATTCTTTTTCTCATCAACCTCCTCCTTTTCCTTTTTATATCTGTCACTAATTTTCCATTCAATATTGCTTATCATTTACTTCATTCGTATTCTCAGATGTTTTTGTATTCACGAAATTAATCTATGTTGAACCTGGTTTTGTTGTTATGTTGTAATAAAATATTCTTTATACATGCGTTGTTGTGTCTAATTGTTATGTCTAATTATATCTTGGCATGCTATACACATTACCATGTTATCTTTCTCTCTTTCTCTCTCACTCTCTCTCTCACTCTATCTCTCTTCTCAGTAGAGGTTTCTGATGATACGTATATCTTTGCCGTCTATGCCGATGCCCTTTAGGCATTCTATCAATTTGGTATGATGAACTCTATCGAATGCTTTGGCGTAATCAATAAAGCAGGCGTATATATCTTTATGCTTCTCCAAGTATTTTTCGCAAACCATCTTCATACACATAATGCCCTCACGAGTACCACTGTTAGGTCGAAAACCAAATTGTTCATGTCCGACTTCTTTGTTGATCTTTGGACCAATGCGGTTTAGTATTATTTTTAGAAGTAATTTCATTGTGTGACTCATAAGACTGATGGTACGAAAGTTCCCACATTCAGTTGCGCTGGGGGTTTTTGGAAGTGTAATGAAAACTAACTCTTTCATGTCATTTGGAAGATGGCCTGTGTCTATATAACGAAATTAATATTAAAATGTACATGGTTAGATAGAGTTCATCATACCAAATTGATAGAATGCCTAAAGGGCATCGGCATAGACGACAAAGATATACGTATCATCAGAAACCTATACTGGGAACAGACATCATGCATTAGAATTGGTGAGGAAGTAACAGATCAGACAAGTATACAAAGAGGCGTCAGACAAGGCTGCGTAATGTCCCCTAGCTTATTCAATCTATACACAGAAATCATCTTTCGAAACATCAATGAACTACCAGGTATGAACATCTCTGGGCAAAACATAAACAACATCAGATACGCAGACGATACAGCCCTAGTTGCAGAAACACCAGAACAACTACAGGCACTCTTGGACAAAGTTAACGAAGAGAGTGAGAATTGTGGACTCGCGATGAATGCTAAGAAGACAAAAGTAATGGTTATCAGTCGCAAAGACATAACACCAAAGATCAATATCAACATTGGTAACACTGTGCTGGAACAGGTCAGCACATTCATTTACTTAGGTCAACTGATCAGTGATGACAATAGAGCAGACCAAGACATTAAACGCAGAATCGGAATTGCAAAAACCAGTTTCAACAGCCTACTGAATACTTTTATACCGTGACGTTGATTGCATTACAGCCTTATGGGAAATCTATTTTCTCCAGTCTAAAACTTTCAGCTTATGAGATTGTACTCAAAAGAAGGTATACATTTTAATATTATATAACGCCACATTTATAGAATGCGTTTTCAATCAATGTTAAACGTGACTATGAAACAACAATGTAAGTGCATTTTACCCATACCGGTCATTATTTGAACCGATGTAAACTTTAACTTCTTTTACATAAGAAAGTTGAATCGTCAACGAGGTACATGTAAATAGATGAGATATCCCAATTTTTCTTCATCCAGATGTGACTTATTCGCCTTAAACAAAATGTTTTGTAATATTCCTCAAATGGCCATGTTGTGTTTAAACCTTTTTTGCGTTTGTGTACATTATACTTTTTTTTTTTTAAATAGCATTGATGTCAGGTTGAATTTTATATTTGGAATTCCGTCTTCTTGCTAGAATCTCTGAGATCAGTTTATTAAATTTTTGTAAATGTCATTAACCATATATAGCTGCGGTTTTTACATTTAATCAATCAAGTTTTGGATCAAATTATCATTTTTTTTTCTTCGGAAACGCAATTCTGAGGCTTTTCAGAATATTTAGAAACAAAGTAAATCGTGTCAATTATTATTAACCTGTTTCTAACACAATAACTGTGCCTCAGCTGGATGCAAGACGCCTTTCACAAATTGGTTACAAATGTTTCCCATTAAAATCTCTCCTCAAAGCAACATGTTTTCTCGGTCTTCATTTATTTCTGTAATGGGTGTGCGCTGTAAACATACAGACTTAGAGGGAATCAATCGAAGTTTGAAGATGTTTACAGCAAATACAAGTGTTTTTGAGAGAACAGGCTTAAGTAAGTACAAGAAAAAAAACATTAAGCGTGGAAAGTTGGGGCTTTGTAGGTCAATTTGTTTTAAGGATTAGCAAATCAAATTAAATAAATTACAAAACATCCCTTATTATCTAACATTTTAAACCGTTAGGTCGACTACCTTTAACCCATAACGAGTGCCGGCTCGTCCTAGCAGTGGTGAAAAGGTCAATAAACGTGATCAACGTTATTTTTCCTCAGCTCGCTAAAACTGGCAGTCGCTGAGAACATGTAATAGAATGAATAGGATATAAAACGGTATTCCCTATGATGACATTTTTATGTCGGACTTGGTACAAATTATATTTCCTTAGATTACGTACGAGTAAATTGGTTGAAAACCATTGTTTCTTAAGATCACGTATTATGGTGGCCTTGGTAGAAAATGTTATTTAGGCTGGCCTTTATTCCTAAGATCTCGCATTATGTTGGCATTGGTAGAAAATGTTATTTAGGCTGGCCTATATTCCTAAAATCACGCATTATGGTAGGCTTGGTAAAACTTAGTATTTCCTAAATTCAAGTATCATGAGTATAACCCGTGTTTTCCTAAAATCACGTGTTATGGTAGAGGCCATGAGAGAGGATTGTCATACTGAGTAATATGTCAGGCAATCATCGAAAGCCATAAAGCACTGGCTTTTGACTGAGTTAAATAACGTTTGGTTACTTTAGGGAATTTTTTTGGTCATGGTGCAAAAATAGTTCAGATGGAGCTTTATCGTGACTATCGGAATATTCGATTTGATTTTGAATTACCCAGGAAGATGTCTGGTCTTTGTTTTAAAACATTAGATATTCAGATAAAAAAACGAAAATTTGTTTGCGAATTGTTGAGCTGTAGGTTCACTGACGTACCTTCAACGCTTCAAAACATTTTTACAAACCACTTTGCCTTAATAAGCCTGGAATGAAGGGGAAGACTTAAGCAGCCTTTAGTTCTAGGGAAAAGCTGCACAGTACATTCTTCTGTACGCCATTAGTCATTGGCGGTTTCATTTTGAGAAGCTGTCGTCCACTGCTAAAAGAGTTATTCATCTGTGAGTTTCCTTGGTTGTATGTTTATGTTGAAAAAGATTTTGTAGATATAGCATTTCATACAGTATGCACATTTTAACCCCCTTGGTTACAGAGATAAATTTAGAAATCTTACCTGAGGAGTATGGTTTAATTTGAATATGACGTATTTTCAAACAAAAGACAAAACATTTTTGAAAGGACCAATTTGTACAGTGGCTGCAAGGAGCTTACCATGTTGCATGATTTACATACGAAGTTATGACAACTGAGAAATATTTTTTTATGTGGATTAGTCCCTAAACCCTCAGTGCTCAAGAGATCACCATCATTTCCAAACTCAATCATGTTAATGAGTAATCGAACGCTTTTGCTAAATTTCCCCACGCCAGAAAGTCCTTTTGTCCATATATTTAACATTCTTCACTTATTTTATCACGATCATATCTTCTGTTACGGAAGAAGGTTGTTGTAGGAGGGTCCTGGTACTGATCAATATTTCGTTAGTCCAAGTTCAACAACTGTGTCTTCTCGATGTTCACGCCACATTAGGTTCGGTAATATGAAAGCATTTCGTTCAAATTCTTCTGGTAACTTTTGTGTGCATTTCCATAAATACTGACGTCAAAAGCTGTTTAAATTATTCGTGTATCCGTTACGGTGAAAAAAAGAATTAGATTTTAATGTTTAGTTGAGAAGGGAAGACAAAGAGAAAAGGAACGTGAAGAGATAGGCAGAGAAGGAGAGAGACTTAATGTATTAGATTAAGACAGTTTAATATTCTGCAGATTCAACAAAAGAGTGTGAGCAAAATACCTACTAATAGATGAGGAGGAGGGAGCAGGACTTTTTGTGTTTTTTTTTAATCACAGGGGAGAGAAAGGGAGGGAAGGAAGTGATATGTCTTGCACATTGTCATATTTTTTTGTAATAAAGTTATGTTATCTTAATGCTGATACCTGCCCTTATTATTTTTAACAATAAGAATGACACTATTGAAGATAATGATGATGATGATGATGATGATGATGATGATGATGATGATGATGATGATGATGATGATGATGATGATAATAATAATGATGATGA
>RQTK01000662.1:96830-122895 GCA_003991915.1 Elysia chlorotica
GATGATGATGATGATGATGATGATGATGATGATGATGATGATGATGATGATGATGATGATGATGATGATGATGATGATGATGATGATGATGATGATGATGATGATGATGATGATAATGATAATGATGATGTAGTTATAATGTTTAATCTTGATACCTAGATATCCATTTGTTTTAATAAATGCGTCAAAACATCTTTTAAAAACAATTACCTTAGATAAAAAGGTAGAAAATATTTTTAAAAAGCAATAGATAAAAGAGTTCGATATAAAAACCGCACTATATATGAAACAACAAAATCCACGAGTTTTTGCGCAAATACAAGACCATAAATCACTTGAAAAAAAAAAACAAGTTTAAGCAAACATTCCAAGTAAAAACAGAAACATAGTTCAATGACAAGCCAAGAGTAGTGCATCTATCTAGGTTGATAGATTGTTTAAAAACATTAAAGCCAGGAAAAGAATGGTGTCAGTGGATTGGGTAACAAAGCCAATGACAGGAATCCACACCCGGTACAGCTTCACTACGGAAAACTGAGATTCGGTTTCGCTCGGCAAATCGCAAATCAATATTACACAATGTTTATCCTTTCCACTATTTATTCACTCACACGTCTTTTATCTAGAAATTATTTTCCATCTTTACTAAATAAAAAAAAATGAATATAAAGATAGATGAGTTACGGTCGCTTCTCTATAAGAAAGTTCTCCTCTCTAAATGTAAATTTTTATCGATTTTGATGTTTTTATATGCACGTTCATTTGAATACTTTAGCGTCTACCTCCATTCCATGTTGTTTGCCGCTGATGTTTTAAAGTAGATTGGAAGTATGAAAGACTGTTTTTCGGAGCTATAGGCATTGCGCTAAACCATTGTGTGTCAGCTTTAAAAGATGCAGTTTTCTTGATGTTGTTTTTAAGTAAAGACTTACCTTCCAAATTAATCTTTTTTAATTTTTTTTTGAAAGATGATGAAAGTGTGAATGAAGTGGTTGTATGAACTCGCCTTAAACCTAGCGCAAAATTATATCATCCATGCATGTCTCATGCTCATTGAGATTTAGGGCATTCCAATCTCTGAGTGTTTTCTAAAAAAATTGTTTTATGATGAAGGGGCACCGGAAGAGATTCCAGCAATGAACTTCCTCTCCGCACTTTCAAGCACTACCGACTGAGCTGGCTGGTGCCAAATATGGATATAAAATATAATAATTAATATACTACAGGAGCATTTGTAAATAATGCTGTGTGAGCTGAGAATTGGAAACATTTTTTTTTATCAAAGATTGAATAATTTTACCTAATCATTTATACCAAGCTTATAGATTAGTCATCGCATACTGACATGATACTAATCCAGTCAATGCGCACTAACACCGCGTCTTGTTTATCAAATTTGCCTTGGTCATTTCTAATTTCCTGAAGCGACGTTTTGCCAGGGCTTGTTTTGGTATACCGCGTCTGTCTTTCCAGATTCGCAGTCCCACGTTTTGCCGTCTTAAACTCGTATTGTGCAAAATATATGACATTTGGTATCAATTTGACCAAATAGAGTGAAACATACTTAAGAATATTGTATGGTTTTGGAAGAATTAAAAAGAATTTTGGCAGTCCAAGTTCGCACAATAAATACTGGTCAGATATTCCGGCGTTCATGGTTCATCTAAAGTTATTTTCTTTATTAAATAATGTAGTTATATTACTGAGAGTTTTAAGTATCTTGAGTAATACTAGTAGGTGAATATCGCACCTGGGACCTCCTGCTCGCTTTTCCAACTGTCTGTTTTCTGAGCTAACCCGAGAACGCTCTAGTTTAGAAGATACTGCTTGGTTTGAATAACAATATATTATTAGAATATCAAACAATTAGAGTAGATCGATTTCAAGAAGACAGCATTCTATTTCTAGTTGGATTTGACCCTATTAACCTTCACAAGAACAGGTAGGCGGTTAATTCCTGAACTGAATGAGCTGATCGATGTCTCATCTATTGTTCTTTTCGAGTTTATTTGTTGTTGTTTTTTTTTTTGGGGGGGGGGGGTGTTTGTTGTTTTGCAGCAGTTTTTTTCTTTGAACTGATTCTGTCACGGTATCAGTTTGTTTTGTTGTTGTTGGTTTTTTGGTTGGTTTGTTGTTGCTGTTGTTTTTGTTTTTGTTTTTTTTTTTTGTTTTTTTTTGTTTTTTTTCCTGCTTTGCTTTTTATTAAGGGCATTATTACCAAGCCGTTAATTTTAATTGTGTTTTCTACTCTTGTCTTCTCTAGTTCAGTGCTCTTAGTACGGTTGTTGTTGTTTTTTATTTAAAAAATGTGCGTGCTTTCAACGTCTTATCTTATCTATGGAATTAAGAATTTGTTTAACCAAGAATGGCATCAAAATTCTATGCTTTTTGTCTCATCTCCAATGCCTATGGCTTTGAAGATGGCAATAATCTTTGACGAAAAGGTATTTGCTTCGAATAAATGTTCACAAAACTATGATGAATATGTAAATATTGCGATAATGTGTTTTCAAAGGAGCAGTTGAGTAAAGAATTCAGAGTGAATAATATTATATTACGTGAATAAGTGTATCTCCTTTCTCGTTGCGTTATTTGATGTAACCTGTACACAGTACAAAAGGATCTTAGTAATAAGGTCTTTCTGGATGTTAAACAAGCTTGCGTGTCTCAGTGCGAAATGGAGATATCAAACACTTAGAGTGTGGGATTCGAGCCCTCTTGAAACATCCCTGTGGGTAATGAGCAACCTCATAGCCTTAAGTACTTTCAGCAGTGTCTTGTATACATGTACATACTTTTGAGAGGGATTCATGGTCTGTACTGTGCAGCAGACAAGAACATTCAGTTATATAATAATTAATACCATAATGTATAAGTGTATCTGTTATAATTTAAGATGTTATCAAAGTTGCAAAGCATATTTCAATTCAGTTCTATTATCTGGTTTATACAGACTGATCACAAAATCATACAGTATTCCTTTTAACATGAAGGGTTAGTGTGTTTATAGAATTTTTGTTGCATTAGGTGCACCATGCTTCGGCTGCTCATACTTTAAAGCAAGCTGCGGATCTTTTCTTTGATTCTCGCATCGATTTGTCTGCTCGGATTTCGCCTAATCAGTTCTTAACAAAACTGTTACAACAGTTATTTCTTTTATCCATTAATTTCCGTATTTTATGTTGTCCTCAATGTTGATTTTATAATTTTCAACAAGTTTAAATTTGTATAGTGTGCTATAAGATGCTTCCCGTGGGAAGTCTAATTATTTTACAAAAAGGATGCTTCTCGTAAAAGTATAATTATTTTACACACAAAAATTGTTTGTTTATCAACATGGATATACCTAAAAAATTTATGGGTTTTGTTTTTCATATTTTAGGAGGCGAATTGTGCATAGAAGATACTCTTGTTGGGTTTCATTGCATGCCAGTAACATCATTTCAGAATGAGAACTAGATTAAAGTTATGGACTTTCATGGCATTTTTTCAATATATCCAATCTGGCACTTTTTACAATATATCTAATCTCTTTCCCCATTTGAGAACGGTCTTTACGTAGAGTTACGAGGTTCAGAATTCGAATCAAATGACTTGGGAAGTGGTATAACAATGTGCAGAATTGGCCAGTGGAAGGCTTACTTTCATTGCGTACTGTTAATACTGTATAATTCAGTATGATTTCTCTCAGTCGAATAATTTTATTATATCGATTGCCCAAATCATATGAGTAGTTATGCTATCATTTACCATCCAGGGCATCATAAGTTATAATCTTAGTTGCCTTTAATTTTGAGACAAAGGGATAAAAATGAGAAATGATGCAGACGGTCAAACTGTTTGTAATGTAATCTATATCTTTCTATTCGTCACGATTAGATTCAGATCATTCGAGAATCGGAGGAAAGAAGAATTTTTATTTTAAGATGGTTAGTTGATTACAAAATGTGGCCCTCTGTAGTTCAAAGTCCTTTCAATGATTAGTTTAAACACTTTTGACAAGAGTGGTTTTGCTGTGGTTATGAAACTACAATAAAAATGTTTAGTCTATTAAAAAATATTTTTCAATCATCAATGATGAATGGATAAACGTATGAGATTAAGGCTTTCTTATGTATTGATTACGCCTTACGATTTATACCAGTCTTTACAATTTTGTTGTTTTTGTCCTTGTTTGTGTAACACTTTTTACAAGAATTTACGGAATTTTGTGTTCTTGGATTAAAGCCTTTCCAGTATGTGATCCTATTGTTGTATTTTGTAAAAGACCACCTCAACTTCGCTGTTCAAATAAAACATGTTCTCAAACAAAATCTGTCAATGTGTAAATTTGTTTTTTTTTATATAAGTATGTTGATTGAGCAAATGAACAGTTACACTAGCTTAGTCCGTTATCAGCTTCATTTACTGGTGACATAATGAAACGAATTTGGAAAGCTGACCCAAAACAAGATCTTCATGAAAACTCTTAACGAAGACTTTAAGAAGAAGTTGCAAGTAGGAAGAAACTGTTTTAAAGGCTATCTAGTTCAAAGTCAGTTTTACAATACGAGACATAATTATCCAATCAAGCAAACATTTTATTTCTTTTTCAATCCCCTGCCTTGTTATTTTTTTTCTGTAAACGCTTTCACCCACATAATCTCCAACATAATCAGCGCCATATTTGGTAGTTACACCAACATCGTCAGTTCTATTTAAAATAGCGAGATAAGCTCAGGAGCCGTGGTGATGACATGCTCCAATTTTTTTTTTTGGATTGTTTTCTTCTATCGGCTAGCGTTGTTGATCGTTGAATATTAAGAGGCCATTTGAGCAACAAACTACAGGATCTAATTGGCAATTTTTTGCATAGGAAAGTTTGCAGAAAGTTGTATAAAAATAGTCGATAGCAACAAAATAACAGTTTAGCTCTTGAGGAAGGCAAAGATATATATGTATATATATCCCCAAACGGCAAAAAATAGAAATGCCTATTTCTATCCAGTAGGACTCGTATGAAGTGTTGTCTAGCAACATCTTACCAACCGTGATAAAACTTGATTCCTTAACTCACGTACAATGGTCAGGTATTATGCTATATTCTGAAGGAGATAAGAATCTTGGTACAAAAGGCTTTCTTAACTACCACGTACAATGGTCAGGTATTATGCTATATTCTGAAGGAGATAAGAATCTTGGTACAAAAGGCTTTCTTAACTACCATCAGTCAATCACTGGTTCCAAACGATCACCGGCCAATCACTGGTGTGCAACGATAACCAGTCAATCGCTGTTCAAAAACGATCCTCAGTCAATCTCTGGTTCTAAACGATAACCAGTCAATCGCTGTTCAAAAACGATCCTCAGTCAATCTCTGGTTCTAAACGACTATCACCTGAGAGGTCATATGGCTATGTACGCTTAGACTATCATTCAACCATTGGTTCCAAAAGACCATCTGTCAATCACTGGTTCTAAAAGACTATCATTCAATCATTGGTTCCAAAAGACCATCTGTCAATCACTGGTTCTAAAAGACCATCTGTCAATCACTGGTTCTAAACGGCTATTAGTCGATAACTGGTTAGGATCTTAACATGTAACCTGCAGGTCCATAGGCTGAGATGAGATCTCCGAGCCACGATCCTACATTCCCATATTTACGCTGTCATGTAACCTGCAGGTCCATAGGCTGAGATGAGATCTCCGAGCCACGATCCTACATTCCCAAGACTATCACTCAATCATTGGTTCCAAAAGACCATCTGTCAATCACTGGTTCTAAACGGCTATTAGTCGATAACTGGTTAGGATCTTAACATGTAACCTGCAGGTCCATAGGCTGAGATGAGATCTCCGAGCCACGATCCTACATTCCCATATTTACGCTGTCTTCGTGATACCTCCATCAGTGGAGGTAAATGAAGTGGCTCAGGTGTTGGAACGTTGGGCTTCTACTCGAGAGGTCCTTGGTTTGATCCTAGGACCGGGTCAATTTATTTATTGGATTGCATCCCCTCCTACTCTTAGATGCGTCGGTGTGAATAAAATATTGTATGTGTGTCACCATAACACATAAGTCTGGGGACACATCCACGAAGAGCTTACTTGCCGACGTCGAATGTTAAAAGGCACCAAAGAAACCGATCCCCCTGCCAGACCAGTTGCGATGTTTGGCCTGCTTTAAGCAACTCCGGGCGGCTTAGCGTGTCGGGCCTGTCCTGCACCTGTCATGGCGGCGAAGGCCTTGGGCTGCCGATCGATCATCATTTTTTTGTTTACAGTGTCACTCAACCTGTTACTATGTTGTAATAACAGAGAGGTCATGGCTCTATTGGTGATAATATTCAAATCCTGGGTCCTTTGTAAATATTTTGTTTTCTTGTTGTTGTTATTGTTGTTGTTGTTGTTTTTGTTGTTGTTGTTGTTGTTGTTGTTGCTGTTGATGTTGTTGTTGTTGATGATGCTGTTCTTTTATTTTATTTTATTTTTGTATTTTTCAATAAACTTATTTTTGGGGTCATGAATAAGTTTGATATAGTTTAATATCTCACCACGCTTCTAGTTCTATGCTTATTAGAAATTGTGTCAGATTTATAAGCAATAAACAAAACATCACTGTATTACTATTAGTACAGTGACGCAACGAAGGGTGTGATTTTAGGGTGTGTTTTTTCTCTAAACTGAAGAAAAAAATCCTTTTATGTACAATTAGTTTCTGGCACGGAATAAAGCGATTACCTGAGGAAAACACATTCCAAACAATTTTTGTGAAAACACATGTAATTTGTGATAAGTGGTGAGAAAAATCAACGGGGGCTATACATTAAGTCTTGACACCGTCGCCATTTAGGATACCATTAGCATGTGTGTGTGTGTGTGTGTGTGTGAGAGAGAGAGAGAGAGAGAGAGAGAGAGATAGAGAGAGAGAGAGAGTAAGATAAAAAAATAGGCCTGATTGAAGCTGCGTTTCACTGCTGAAGTTGGTGGTGAATATGTAGGGAGTCTTATTCTGAGGAAACTGCATAGCTGCAGAAAAAGAGTTTGAACAAGACGTGGCTGTATGACTAGCTCGAAGATCTTCATCTTTTTTTTTTTATTTTCCTTCCAATGATTGTTTAAGTATCAGCTTGACTACCCGTTCAATGAAACAGAACTGACACAGTTTGATAGAAGAACTTATGGTTCCACTGCTGTCGACAAGGGGCTTGGTAGTCTCGGTGGTTGTAGAAGTGGATCAGTTCGAAAAAACGGGTTAAAACCAACGAACTTTAGTTGCCCTGCTTGATGCAGCGTCGTTGTTGGTAGTGTCAGAGGTAGTTAAATTGACAGTGATGTTAAGTGTTAGAGTCAAAGAATTCTTCGTAGAAAACACTTGTGGTGCAGCTGTTATGAGTTATTATGTGCATTTCATCTTTTGTCTCAGTCCACCATAGTCCAACAATTGCTATACAAAGCATGCCGTGAGAAGATACCAATGAAGTTAGACCAAGACCTACTTTTTAGTACTACCTGCAGTAACTAGTCTTGTTCTTTAGGCAAAGTCAGATAAAACATGGCGTCAGTGGAAACTGTTTTCGTTGATAGGAATCGAGCATTTTTCTTGGTGTGTAAGACCCGCAGGAAATTCGAATTTCAATAACATTTATTATTTGGCGTTGTTTTTGTAACCATAAATCTGGTTCCATTCGTGAACTTTCATGTTTTGTATGTACGTTCGTTGTTACGAGTATCTTCTTTCCACAAGTAATGTAAGAATAAAAGATAAGAATTCCATCTCGAGTTGTTTCGATCAGCGTTGATGAGGGCAATGAGAATGGATACTGGATTTTCAGTGAACATTTTTCGTTGTTTTTGTAACCATAAATCTGGTTCCATTCGTGAACTTTCATGTTTTGTATGTACGTTCGTTGTCGCGAAGACGACGTTTTCTTCTTGCAGAAGGTATGCTGCGTCCTAAGCTTGTACGACGCTTGGGGGACGTAATGATTGTACTCCGGTGATCACCTCAGACTGACTTCTGCTTTAGATGTCACATCCAACGTGTGAAGTTAAAGATAAAGAAAGAAAGAAATGCAGAAATTTTAGTCATTTTCTTGGATAATCGTGGGTAATTAAGGTTCCTACATGACTGCTTACATTAACGGCTATGAAAACTTTCTTTCCTGGTTATTAGTGGTGGTCTTTGAAAATTATATTTTTAGAATCTCTGCAGATTAGATTAAATAGAGACTGGCATTTTTAAATATCTAAAGTTAAATCATAGCATTATGACAGCTAGAGAAAAACACTGACCGCCGATGTAAACAGTTCTCTAAGGACTACGTTTTTTCCAAGGCTAAATCCATTTTAAAAAAAAGGTAACTTTTAGTAGCATGTCAATCCATAAAAAAAATAATGAAGGCCAATGCAAGAATTTCTCTCGGTAGCCTACCACGATTTATCTTAGGCCCAATCTGTATCATATCTTATACTATACTTCATTAATATTTTATCTTATAAAAGTCGTGATCTACAAAATACTGATATTGATTTAGATTTTGGATCTATATTTAGAGCCCCCCCCCCACCCCACCCCCAAGATTTTTAGATCTAGAGTCTGAATATGCGTTGTACGACAAGGGGCTTGGTAGTCTCGGTGGTTGTAGAAGTGGATCAGTTCGAAAAAACGGGTTAAAACCAACGAACTTTAGTTGCCCTGCTTGATGCAGCGTCGTTGTTGGTAGTGTCAGAGGTAGTTAAATTGACAGTGATGTTAAGTGTTAGAGTCAAAGAATTCTTCGTAGAAAACACTTGTGGTGCAGCTGTTATGAGTTATTATGTGCATTTCATCTTTTGTCTCAGTCCACCATAGTCCAACAGTTGTTATACAAAGCATGCCGTGAGAAGATACCAATGAAGTTAGACCAAGACCTACTTTTTAGTACTACCTGCAGTAACTAGTCTTGTTCTTTAGGCAAAGTCAGATAAAACATGGCGTCAGTGGAAACTGTTTTCGTTGATAGGAATCGAGCATTTTTCTTGGTGTGTAAGACCCGCAGGAAATTCGAATTTCAATAACATTTATTATTTGGCGTTGTTTTTGTAACCATAAATCTGGTTCCATTCGTGAACTTTCATGTTTTGTATGTACGTTCGTTGTCGCGTTGTCGCGAAGACGACGTTTTCTTCTTGCAGAAGGTATGCTGCGTCCTAAGCTTGTACGACGCTTGGGGGACGTAATGATTGTACTCCGGTGATCACCTCAGACTGACTTCTGCTTTAGATGTCACATCCAACGTGTGAAGTTAAAGATAAAGAAAGAAAGAAATGCAGAAATTTTAGTCATTTTCTTGGATAATCGTGGGTAATTAAGGTTCCTACATGACTGCTTACATTAACGGCTATGAAAACTTTCTTTCCTGGTTATTAGTGGTGGTCTTTGAAAATTATATTTTTAGAATCTCTGCAGATTAGATTAAATAGAGACTGGCATTTTTAAATATCTAAAGTTAAATCATAGCATTATGACAGCTAGAGAAAAACACTGACCGCCGATGTAAACAGTTCTCTAAGGACTACGTTTTTTCCAAGGCTAAATCCATTTTAAAAAAAAGGTAACTTTTAGTAGCATGTCAATCCATAAAAAAAATAATGAAGGCCAATGCAAGAATTTCTCTCGGTAGCCTACCACGATTTATCTTAGGCCCAATCTGTATCATATTTTGTTCTCTACTTGATCAAATCATTAATAATTAATGAGAACCCCTGCTACTTTATCTTATAAAAACCATGATCTACAAAATACTGACTCCTTCACCCCACCCCACACCACCCCACCCCCAAGATTTTTAGATCTAGAGTCTGAATATGCGTTGTTCTCTAGGCGTTGATCCAGATCTAGATCTTCAAAATTTAGTTAAAGCCATGATCCGGGTAATCAAGGAAAGCTGCCCGGACCTAATCTAGATTTCTGAGTGACTTGGTGTAATATACACCTAAGTTTATAAGGATTCTCAAAACATCCAATTACAAAATATCAACAAATTTAAATACGATCAGCAGGGTTGTTTTGTCTCCAAGTCAAATCAATCAGTTGAACGGCAAAAATTAGTTCAGCTACAGTACAAATCAATTTGGTGCGCTTAATTCAACATCGTACATATCAAAAGTTAAAGGTTCGTTACTGCGATCGAAAAACTAAATGAAGATGGCGAAATCGTGAGAGGGAACACGTGAAACGTGTGGTATTTCGTTTGATTTTTACACGGTCTTAAGATTAATATTTTGATACTAAACCTACTTAGTAAACCTAGTACTCAGTGCTCTGCAAAAGCATGACATTTTTCAGGAAAAAAATGCATAGGAAACAAAGATTGTTTTTATTAATTTTATATCTTATAAATAAAGATCTCATCTTATCTTATTTTATCTAATCAGCAATCTTTTGAGTTAAAAAAAAACGAATTGCATAGACATTTTACCTGAATGTGCTAAGTATTTCAGATTCATATTTCCCCCCATTTGTTGCGGAGAGAGCACGCTTATTTCACCATGACGTGTTATTATAAACAACGATGCCACAGTTAAAGTCAGCAAGATAACAAAAGGGAAGCGATTATCCAAGTATATTCTTTTAACAAGTGCCTTTCATTTTGTCAAGAAAGTATCTTTCACAAATTATAACAAACATAAAAAATAAACTTTGAAGAAAACAAAACGTGCTACAACCGGCTATGGGTGTTTCAAAAGAAATAACTATGATTACATTTTCGCCTCAATCTAAATAAAGAACGCAACATGTTTTCGATTCATTTTATCCTCCTCTGAGAGAATGTTAAGTTTTGTCTGTCTGGTTGTCTCTCGTCTGACGATCATTACCAACGGTGGTTTGGGGGGATAACATGTCTGCAGACAGAAATGAGCGAAAGGGAACATTTATTGGCAAATGCGTTTAGGAATGCATGAACTGTTTTAGATGAGCGTACAAAACCAGCCGTTTATTCCGTTTAAAACAGTATCTTTCATCTTTGAATTGACCAACAAAATATATAGCACACAAGAAAAAACAGAAAAAGTCATATTTTGGAGAAAGTGTACTTATAAAACACAGAATGTTGGACAATGAAAGGAGATGCTCGATTCTTTTCATCAATTATTACAGTTTTCCTCAACCTCTCATACACTTGTTTGTAAGAATCATTTGTTGAGAATGTTCTTGATAATCACATTCTAAAGTCAGTAGCTAGATCATGATAAGAAATATGATGATTGATGGAAGTCAGAAAGTCAACCTTATTTTAAAGATATCTACAAATTAAGTAGGTTTTTTTTTTACTAAGCAATTGTGGACTCTGTTTGTCTAGCATAATTATACACACAAACACACACGCGCGCGTGCGCGTGTATTGATATTTTTAAGTTTATATATAATTTTTTTTTTAACGTAATACCTTCCGCGACTTGAGTTTCGAGCTACATTCCTCTCTCGACAGGCGACTTGTGTTTTGGTTGCTGTTTGACATCAGGAAACGATTTTTGTGTACATAGCTCGAAACTCTAGAGCCGCGATAGATATTACCTTTTTTTTTAATTATTACACGCTCTTTTTGTTGAGCACGCTATCGACAATATATATATAAAGAGCCACATGGAAAGAGAGGAATATATATATATATATAATATTCCTCTCTTTCCATGTGGCTCTTTATATAATATTGTCGATAGCGTGCTCAACAAAAAGAGCGTGTAATAATTATCTCTCTCTCTCTCTCTCTTATATCTTTGTCTACATGTCTATATAAATCTTTCTACCCCTATCGTTGTTCTGGATCTTGTCAACTAGGTGACGCGTGGAAGACTTAAGCAAGATTTAGCACGCAACTGGCGGAGGGAAAAAAGTACTCTGGAACACGCGAAATCGGTTGATCTATTGATTCGAATCCTTTTAGTCTGTGATAATGTGCCCTGTGACATAGATTTACACGCGCACACATAAATTGGATAATAATTGAATACGAAATTGCCCAATCATACGGATCGTTAAATATAATTGTACGAATGATTTTGCCAAAATCAACCACACTTGAAAGACCGAAAAATGCTGATCAATAATGACAACGCGCATGCAGTGTCACCATTAATATTTTTATTATTATTTTTATATGGTTGGAGATCAGCTGTCACGGAAGTCCTCTGTTTCTATGTGGTAGCATGCAAAGTCTTCGAATGTTAGTCGAAGGACAGTTGTCGATGTGGTCTTTTTGGTGAGGAAGAATGTCAAGAAGCCAATACGCAAACCTATCAAAATTATATAACATATCGATGTTGGATTGAGAATCTGACACGGCTGTTGAGGTCCTGGAGTATATAGTGGTGGACTGGGACTTCAAAAGTAGATTCTGCTTAAGATATCCTGGTGGAATGAAATCCGCTTTTTTCAGTAACCGACGGCCATGCCAGTAACTTTACCTTTTCATTTGGGAATTTTCTTTAGGTAATAGAGATTAAAGTGATTTCTGGTTAGTTTTTCATCACCTAAGGTGAAATGAATAATCCTATACAGAGTTGAGGACACAGGCTCGACCGCAGACTTTCTGTTCGTCACCCCAAAGCGCTACTGGCTGAGCCTCCCAACAGTTGATGCCACGTACTGGTTGGATCAGTGTCAGTATAATGTAACCGGCTCTGACCAGGAGTCCTAGTATCACTTTTATACGTGTGTGTGTGTGGGGGGGGGGGGGCGAATACCCCTAATATTGCCTTTGTAATCTCTACAGTAAGAACATAAGAAGACGTCTCTGATATTATTGAAGTGTTCGGTGTCGATATGTGCGTTGCTTTTTTCTCAACTAAATATAGTATGTTTTTCATGGTTTGCTTACAGAAAGAATAAGTTTAATGTTGATGCGTTTCCCTTTTATATTGTTAAAATTTCAGAAACGTTTACTGCAGGGTTAAATACTTTTGAAAGTGTGTTTCTGTTTTGTTGTTTGTTGCTACTGAAGCAGCAGGTTCTATTAGAATATATAAACACTATTTTGATTCTTTGATTTCACTTGTTACTCGACTTTTACTTCCACTAGATTAGCTTCGCCGTATTATAATCTTTTGCGACGTTTAAACACAAACACACACTCTAGTTTCCAGCTCGGTTTCTAGCCCATGGAGAACTGCTTGATCTTACATGGTTTGCATTGGACTATTTTATATAGATTTTTTTCAATTTAAATTTGTAAAAAGGATCATTTACTCTATACAATTTCATACATTCAAGTAATTTTCCAGTATTTAGCAAAGGGTGGTTTATAAAAATCCTAAATTGAGAAAATAACTAGCTAATGTCTGGGTTTATGTTTGCCATCATATCCTATTTAAGAGAAATCAATTCTTTTTGAAGGACGAGGAAGCAGTATAATCGATGGCGGAGCGTATGACTTCAAATCAAGAGTGCCAGGTTTGATTCATATTAGACTAAACGCTACTGGTTGGAGATCAGCTGTCACGGAAGTCCAGTAGCTCTAATATCACTTTTATATGTGTGTGTGGGAGCACGTAAGACAATTCTCAGGTGTATTTGTCTGTGTACCCATCGCCTTAAGATTCCCATGGCGATCTACGAGATGTTAAACTAAGAGAAAGCTTCTCTGTCGCGGAAAGAAAAGGCACGTTCTAAAGTGTCATGTTTTCTCATTTTTCATTGTCATCTCTTTTTTTGGTGTGTGAAACATACTGCCATACTTAGAGGCTTATGTTTGTAGGTGCGTGTCGTTGTATCGTATGACAGCGTATATTAATTGTAATCGAGTTACACGTGTATGTAATCTGTTCAATTTTTTTCTTCTCACAGACATTGTGTATTGATGTTCTAAATTAATGTATACGTTCGAACAAGGCAAATTTCCCTATGGGCTGGTAAAGACTCATCTTATCTTGCATTTCCTTATAAAGCAAGTTTCTTTCTGACCACACTACTTGAATATTTCAAGTATTAATTTGGTTAACTTACATAGGCAGGAGCGAATGAGATGGTGGGAGTGATGCAGCTAGTTCCATTCGAATGTTAAGTTTTTAATATGAAACGTCCTGTCCGCTTTACCAAATACTATTGGTATGCTTATTAACTCTACTTTACATATCCCTTAGTCTACATGACAACTGGGGCACCAAGAGTGATTACGCAATCACTTTTCTCTATCCTTTTTTCATCTTTTCGAAGGGCTTCACACAACTTTAAACTTGTCCATTCTGTTATGTTCTTTTTATGTCCCCTTTTCTTCACGTATCCTATGAGTATAACGCACCGTCTAATCATTTCAATAATTTACGCCTTGGGAATTTTAACTTAGGTGGGGGGTAGTGTTAGGAAGTATTATGTTATGTTTTATGACTTAAATCTAATCTGTGTTAATTTTACTAATTCATGAATAACTACCTTGCTTAAATGTCACGTCAGCATTTTTCTGCTCATAACATTCAATTGGTTCGTCGTTGTTGTCGGTGATTTATGATTGGTTCTCTGTCTGTGTTGTAAACATGTACTCGCCCATAAAAGCGGCAGTACTCACGTAGTCGTCCTCTCTTGTCCCTGTGTCGTCGGTATGTAGCGGAGCAGTTTGTAAGTCTGGGTATCAGTCCAGGTATGTTTGAGTTGTGTCGTGTATTTATGTCATTTATAAAAGAAGATATAATAGTAAATCGTTTTTAATGCAGTCAAAATAAATATATATAATTGTTAGAATTATTGACATTATATTGTATTACACATCCATTAATTGTTTCCTCATTTATACTGTAACAAAATAGATTTCTTGATCCAAGCCACCAACTGACTTGTTCAATCATTTACATTTTATTAATTGATGTTCGTACTCGTTAATAAACGTTATAAATGTGACACAAGTCGATATTACATTTAGATTACAAATTAATATGCAGTCGAAGAGATAAACTGATTCGAACCCTGAGCTTGTCCCTAACAGCCCCATTACTTTATCTCACTTGTTTGTGGTAACACACACCAAGCGTAATGTTCTTTTTATGTCCCCTTTTCTTCACTTATTCTGTTAGTATAACGAATCGTCAAATCATTTCAATAATTTCCGCCTTTCTGATTCCACAAGCACTGTTTATTTACACGTTGTCGTGTATTTAAAAAACTAGTTATCAACAATATGCTTTATTAATAGTAATATATATCAGATCTTTGTGATCTTTAAGCACGGTTAAGGCAGGGACCTATTGTTGTGCTGCCGATTAGCAATTGGTGAATCAGAAACATAAACTCCAGCATATTCCCTCCGCCTTAACCGTGACAGTATTCATAAATTACAAAAGTGTAGATGCATACGCACATACTCACACACAGACACACACACAGACAAACACACACACACACAAGTGACATCGAATAGTCTTCATATATAAAAATATATTATAATGATAATAATGACAAAATAATATACATGTATATTATATCATCACTATCCTTATGTCATGGTTTAAAATCTAACAAGATGAGTGTCGCTGCGCTCTAATTGATGTATGGACACATACAATTTTGTATCTCTCAATACGGGTTTTATGTGGGAGAAGTCTACCTCTGCGTGATGATCTTTCAGTATGAATTATTTTTGACGAACACTTTAAAGAATAGTTAACCGATAGGTTGGAGATGGTATAACATGTTTATCTTTCCAGCCTTTTTCACAACCCGTTCCAAGCAATTTTTTACACTTAATGAAATTATTATTTCCATCTCAGCAATTTATGCCAGTGAAAGATTACTTGTTAGTGTGGCATTATAGAATATGTTGATCAGGAAGTTTTGGACTTGCAAGGTTTTAAGGTTTCTTTTTTTTTAAGTCTATGCTTTCCTTTCTTGTAAATAGAATTTACATGGGTGTGCCATGCATGAGAGTTTGTTGTTTATAGTATTATTCCCCGTTACTTATACAAAAAGACGATTTCTACCTGTTGATCTTCGATTGTCAGTGTTGTCCTTTGTCTTACTGTCATTATTTTAATTTCAGATAATTTCATATAATGTGAAAACTAGAGAAATCTTTCCAAAATATTAGCTTTCATCGTTTGATGTAAGGCCGGCAATAGTGGTATTGTCTACAAATTTAACTAAATATACATTTTCAATAATTATCGTAAATCCTATGTATAAGTACTGACATTCACACTCACGCTCATTACTGACATTCACACTCAAGCTCATACATGACATTCATATTCACGTTCATTACTGACATTCACAATCACGCTCATTACTGACATTCACACTCACGCTCATTACTGACATTCAAAATCACGCTTATCACTGACATTCACACTCACGCTCATTACTGACATTCAAAATCACGCTTATCACTGACATTCGCACTCACGCTCATTACTGACATTCACACTCACGCTCATCACTGACATTCACACTAACGCTCATTACTGACATTCAAAATCAAGCTCATTACTGACATTCACACTCACGCTCATTACTGACATTCACAATCACGCTCATTACTGACATTCATACTCACGCTCATCACTGACATTCACACTCACGCTCATTACTGACATTCACACTCACGCTCATTACTGACATTCACACTCACGCTCATTACTGACATTCACACTCACGCTCATTACTGACATCCAAAATCACGCTTATTACTGACATTCACACTCAACTCATTACTGACATTCACAATCACGCTCATTACTGACATTCACACTCACGCTCATTACTGACATTCAACTCACGCTCATTACTGACATTCACACTCACGCTCATTACTGACATTCACACTCACGCTCATTACTGACATCCAAAATCACGCTTATTACTGACATTCACACTCACGCTCATTACTGACATCCAAAATCACGCTTATTACTGACATTCACACTCACGCTCATTACTGACATTCACACTCACGCGCACAGACTTGTATCCTACAACCTTCTTGAGCCCTGCACTGCCCATTGGATTTTTCATTTTCAAAATAGGATTCAATAATTATTTTTTATAGATATAATATATACAAGTAGAATATTATAGTGGTTTATCTATGAGTATCAGATATCGCAGTCGCAATAATGCATTTTGCAAGTATTATAACTCGATTTTCCTTACGCGGATTCATAGGACCCATTTCAAAAATTCGTATCAAGCAGACGCATAACTCGATTTTATATACCGTGATGTCTTAGGTTATTTCCCTTGGATGTCGTCTTATTCAGTGTTGCTACTATTTTCCCTAGATGCTAGCAATGGACAAGTACTTTAGAAGTTTCTAAATTTTTAATATCTTTGAGATTACGAACAGCTTGCTTTGTTGGTAGATCACCAGTAAAGTGACACTTTACTAATATTAATTTAAAAAAAGAAAATAGGCTACATAATAATTATACATTTTGTTGTTGTTTTTTTCATTTCACAATGATTGGCCAATAATAGCAATTTAACTGAAAACAAAATTAACACTTGTTTAATCTTTGGGATATTTTCTATTACAACTAAAAAGTGTGCAAATTAGGCGTTTGAAATTTGTAAATGTTTTATAGCTATGTTATAGATTACGAATTTGGGAATTTTAACATACATGTCATTTTAAAATGTTGTATATAATCATAAGATTTAAACTCAGAAAATAACATGCTGCGCGTTACTGTGAAATTCATTGAGAAAACCTAGGCAAACGCATGTTTTATTCACACAAGAAGAAGGCTGAGAAACTTTTATTTACATGTCACGCCTATCATTCTGGAATAATAGGCTTAAACAAAACCTACTGCAACCCCAAGAAGGGACTTTATCGGCTTTTTGTCTTCTTCCCTGGCGGTTTTTTTTAGTTATATATATATATGAATTTTTTTTCACCCTAACATGTTTCTTCGCAAGCATATTTTCTTCTTCAACACTAGGGTAGCAATTATCCCTTTCACACACACACACACACACACATACACAAACACACACATTCGTACGACACTACGTTTATTACGCCACCAGTTCCAAATTTAACAGTTGGTGATATACTCTTTTTAACTAAGGCGAATTTTTGTGATAAGTGAAATGCAATTTTTCTCTAAGAAAATGAAAATCCATTTAGGATTTATCAAATCAAATAGTGCTGTTGATGGTGATGGAAGGGTATTGATTTCTTGCGAACTTGAAATAATTATAAAGAGTTCCGTGCGGTAGGGTATTGACATTTCTTGTAAAACTTGATTGACTGCAAAATTAAACTCGCAATGCAATAACAACAGATCCTTTAAATTGTCATATTCTGCATCGTACACAATGATAATTCTTGCTATTATAATACAATATTTATTCACTTTAGAGTGAAGATTTTTTAATGCATACAGATTCGGCTAAACCATTTAGATAGCTTTAGCGATGGTCAGGGATTTGGATTAGAGTTTAACAAACATCGAATTGGCTTTAATATCTTGGGGTGTATTTACATCTTTAAAGTCGATTCAATTCGACCCGTAAACATGCTGAACCTACACTACAGAATTATGAAAGCTAAAAGTTCTTTTAATTTTGTCTTTTCAATTATCCATAATGAGTAATGTATTCAGTAGAAAAAAGTTCAAGTGACTGAAAATTTACGATGGCTATGAAACTGACGTAGCTTCCAAGAGGCTGATAAGTGGTTAATACCTTCTTAGAATATAAATTAACTGTTTAAATACATAAAACATTAATTTTAGAAATAGCAATGATATCAACAAGAGATGCAGAAATAATCTACTTTTAGCAGATTTAGTGTTAAGATTTCGAGCCTAAGACTGTGGTTCAAGTTTGATTTAAAAAACGCATAAGTATCCAGGAAAGACCATTATCCGTGCGGCTATCCACAAGCTCTTAGTGAGGTATAAATGGAATGCTATAATGGTGACGGGAGAGGGCGAAATCCAAAAGGCTAGAGTCACAGAGCTGCCGTTAGCCATAGAGACTCCCCCAAAGTGCCTGAGCCTGTTCCCGCGCAGCGGCTTACCAGGGCAGACTTCAGTTGACGAACTTTCATCACGACATAATGGAGTCATTCCAAGCTCGTTGACATCTTGTCTCGCAGAAATGTGTCTATGGCGTTTAAAACTAAAAACGAATTGTACATTAAGTAGTAAGATAATTACTATTATGTTATGTACTCTCCTTAAGAGACGGAGACATTCAGTTTAAAATATGACTGAGAGAGAAACATTTAAGTGAATTTATCACGACAAAACTTTACAACAAAGAAAAACCACAGACAGCTCGGGAAAGGGGAGGAAATGAAAACAGAAGTATAGAGGACAGCTAGGGAGAAAAGGTTTTGCATCTTTAACCAAAGAAGGTGAAACATTACACGATGCTTCAATCTGGGAAAGGAAATTCCAAATTAATTTCAATGTAAAGAGATGGATGTTGGCTATGGGTTGTACTAAGGAGAATAAACTCCGTGCTTTGCACTGGAAAGTATTAAATAATATTTACCCTTCATCTATACTTCTCCAGAAGATGGGGATAAAATGTAACAACTATTGTGCGCATTGATTGTAATAAAAATTTCTTCTATATTACAAATTTTGTCTGTTAGTACAACCGTTGTGGAAAGAAATTAAGAATAAAATCGCAACATATTGTGACAAAAGCCTGAATCTAAATGCTCCTGGTGTATTACTGGGAATCACGCATGCTGTGTCATTTAACAAAGGACACTAAAAGTTATAAATCATGCCATTTTGTTTGGGAAAATTGTATGTCTCAAAAATGAAATATGGCCAAAGTTTACATCTAATAAATACATTTCAAGACGAATGTCATTTCAGGAATGCATGTGAATAGACACAAACTTAGTCATAAGATCTTATATGTATTCTATAACAAAATATTTGAAAAAAAAGGTCGATTGCTCAATCTTTAACAATATTATATTAATGAGCAAGAACAGATAGATACAAAAACTCATTCATACCAACATCCATTAGGCGACTACAAAATAGCTTTAACTAGAGCGGGGCGAACGTTGGTCTCCGGGTCGGGAGAATCGCAGTCGGGAACTTTGTGTTTGTATGCAGTATTAAATGTATTCTTGTATATGCGTGAAGAGTTGTGTGTTTGAAATCGCTCATTATATTTTATTATTATTATCATTACTAATTTTTATGTCACACATGTACAACTGGTGTATTTATGTATGTATGATCACGAAAAATTTCCCTATGGGATAATAAAGGATTATCTTATCTTATCTTATCTAATGACATAAATAAATGAATTGAAAAAATTGATCGGAAATAACTATTTTTAATGCATTTCATATTTGACCATGAGAATTTTTTTTAAGGCAAAAGAGGCGAGAACGAGATACAAAAAAAAACAAAAGGAAAATGTTGCAAAGACCAAACAAAACATTTGTTAAAAGATCTAAAAAATATATTGTTTGTGAGATCTTTCATTTTTTCCCTTATGTACTACGCTCGTAGATAGACCATCTTGAGCGTTTCTGCTTCTTTAATCATATTATTAAAAAGATTATCGAACACCCAGTTACAAAGATATATATCGGATGGAAAATAAACATGTAACAGGACAATTGAAATATTGCTTTGCTTATTGATTTTTGATAACAGTCATGTGTAACGATGTGTCCTATATAGAACAAAATTCAAAAATGGTCTATAACTGCCAAAAAACACCTATGCCTGAACAAAACTCTGAGCCAGCAAAAAAAGCAAAAAAAATAACCAGAAGTGTAAGATAGGAGCAAAAGAAGAAAGATAGCTTCAGACTAAGGAACTCTCGGCGAGCAAAGGCTAAGAAGCTCTTCCCTCCAGTAGTCATGGTTCTAATCACAGCTCTTCAAATCGCTGTAACGGGCTCTAAAGTGTGCAGATTAGAATTCAGTCTCAATTTTTTAATTTAATTCATAATCAGGCAAAACGAAGCGACCGATTCCTGCACCCGCATGGAAAGTTTACAGTTCTGGTACTCCGTTTTAACCCCTTCGTGACGAAGTTATTTTCAATCGCCATGGCGGCCCTTATTCTGGCTACCCATGACGTTGGCATTTTGGTAACATTATAGGCGGTGCTAGTAAAAGACTTGTAACATTCTTGAAAATTGTCGTATACATCTGTTTGGAAAGGTAATAAAGTGTTATTTCAAATGAAATATAATTCAAAAGGATTGAAGAAAGGAAAGATAGTAAAACTAATTTTAGAATGTAACAAAAATGTGGAATAAAATAATTAAAGGCTCAATCGTGACTTCCAGTTTGAATATCGTGAAGGGAATAAGGAAGAGAGAAGAAATAAAGAAACACAATATTTACTCTTGAGAATTGAAGGGTGGTATGATTTGTAAATTTTCAACATCGCTAAATTCGACTATGCGATCGGTTTTTTTTATTTTATTTGTATTCAGTGTATCTTTTTGGCAGTCAAAAACACGACGAATGTTGTACGGGGGAATGGGGAATGGTTGGTGGTCTGCTGTAATGTTTGACTTTTTTTTCTTCTTTTTTAATCAGTTTACTTTCTTGCTCACTTTTTCATTCATCGAGTTCGTTTTTCTGCTCTTTCCAGAAAGTTGGATGAATGACACGTTTTGATTACGAAGCCAAGCGAAATCTGGAGGTCGTGTGCTCACCAATGACAATAGCAATAATATAATGAGGCCGGTTTGGCCTGGGTTTTACTAATTCCATAAGTCTAGCTATGATTCAACGCCGGTGTCGTGTTCCCCTAATAACTCTCTTCATTTTCCCTAGGGGCCTCGTTATTGGCAGACGTCGAATGAGGCTCATCGGACAGAGCTTCAAGTTTACAGGGTCCCAAATAGTTCAAGAAGTAACATCATTTGTGAACTTTTTTGCATATCAAGGGATGCATTGATTTTCTATTCAATTGTTTGCATAGTAAGGGAAAGGGGCGATATTTTTCAGCCTTCAAAATCATCGTACACATCGACACTGTCCTGATCCTGTTATCATTATGTTTGGGTATTTTGAAAATTCAAAAAAGACCAAAGATTCGATATTTATTGTTTTAGAATGGTGGGGGGGGGTACTTTTTGGCTGCCAACTGCACCAATATATCAAGCATGTTGGAATCCCACGTTGCAATGAAGAAAAACTAGATGTTCTCGGTTCCATCAGATGAGTTGGCCTATCGGGGGCCGAGCGAGACACGCCCCCCCCCCCTCCCAAGGTCTTATCTAGTTGTTTTGACGACTTACAACTCGCTATGCCAGTTCAGTTTGGATTCGTGACATATAAGCCACATCGCTATGCCAGTTCAGTTTTTTAGTCAACGTTGCAGGCCAATTAATCTTTTGTTACACAAGTCAAGATTGTAAGATCATTTCAAAACTGTGCTGAGCATTGAAAAGCAGTCATTGCTTTAATTGCCTGCTGTCCATGTTTCACGGGGGGGTGATTCCAGGCAATAACATTGTTTTTCGTTTAATCTCTCAGCATATAAATTTCGTTCAGCATCGTGCTAATAGTTATACCTCAATTAACTTTGGAAAATGGAAACGAACCAAGAAAAATTTCCAAACACGGGTAATTATCCACTACCATTATCCTCATTCAAAGTCAACGGATCACGATTTCATTTATATGTTTTTTCCCCACAAACTTCAGTGTTATTCGATTAACAGGTTCTGTTCCAGAGAATCAAAGACAGTACAGAGATCTTCACGGCACTCAGGTCACCTTCGTGCTGCTCTAGATATGCCTGGGGGGTAACAAAATCTGCCTGCTAAGTTTGGTAAGCTTCTGGATGGGCAGACAGCTTCCCTTATCACAATGGAACAAAAAAATTCAGTTTGATTTTCATCCTTCCTCGTAATTTAAAGACGAAAGTGTAGACAAGGTGCAGTACGTGGATTGAATCATCACTTCTGTTTCCTTCTGTTTCCTGACTACAGCAAGCAGAGCAACGCCTGCACGGGCTATCCGCTGAGCCTCTGCAGGCAAACAGTTGATAATTGGATCTCTTTGTTCTTACTCTCCAGCATGTTCTTTCTCTTGTCTTTCTTTTTCTATGCGTCTCTCTCCATATATCTCTATCCATCCCTCTCTGTCTATCCATCTCTTTTTGCCTCCCTGCCCCTCTCTTTCTTCCTATCTTCCTGTGTATCTACCTTTCTCGATAACACTTTTTTTTCTCTCTGTCATCCGAGATCACAATCGTGTTCTGTTTCTTTCTTTCTACTTCTCTCTCTTTCTCTCTATCCCTCTTTACCTCTCTCTCTCTCTCTCTCTCTCTCTCTCTCTCTCTCTCTCTCTCTCTCTCTTCTTTCTTTCTTCTGCCAACATTTTCTTTCTCTTTCTCCACCTCTGTCTGCATTTTTTTTCTACCAAATAGTTTATTAGGAAATCTATCCACCCACTCCAACCCTTTCTGCATCCCTTCCATCTTTAGCAGTGACTGTTATTGTTTCTTTTTTTTCTGTTTCGTTTGTGCCTATATGTGAAAGGGAGAGTATGTGTGTCAGATGCTTTATCTTTTTATTTCTGTTACGTGCAACTTCTTTCACAAGCGTTAATTTTGAAAATCAAAATGTGTAACAGTTCTGGTTGTGTGGGTTATTTATTTCAGGAAACGCGTGCCGTTGTTTTAGAAGACTATCAAGATAGAAGCCCTAATCCTAATCCCACAGATACATGCTTCATTAGGCGTCTACGCGACGTATAAAAACACCACGGAGGGGAATATCATCGATTCCGTGACATTCTCTGAACTGAATACGTGACAAAAGCTACAGAGAATTGGGCTTGTTCATCTCCTCCACGTTACTCCAAAGGTTTCTCCCCGTGAATTCCCCCCTTTCATCTGCCTTTGTACACAGAAACCTGAACTTTATATAGATCTGAAGTTTTGACATTTACATTGTGATCTATTTCCATTTCCCTGGACAAAGACCAAGCACCCGTGCCAATTATGTTAAAAAATTAGGTCGTTGATGTTTTGCTATTACAAAAGTCGGTAGGGTCCTTTAGTATTTTGTTTTGTACCACATTTTCCTTCTTTTAAAACGTTTTTCCTTCACACGGTGTTTTCTTTACTAATCAAAAAAAGTTTGCGAAAAAACACTGGAATAAAGACACTGCATTTTAAGAACAAAGGAAATAACTGTCAGTGTCTCATTATTCAGCACGTACTGCCCGAGGATCGATTGTGCTTGTCTTACTCTGCCCTAATTTAGGTCAACCTATTGTTCTATAGGCGGAGTAAGGGAGTTCGGAGCAGAATGTGTGTTTCAAAAATAAAATTATAGATGTACGTGAGGGAGAAAACTATTAATACTTCACTTCACTCATCGTCATCGCAATGAGAACCTGGTAGTTTAACAAGAAACACAGTTTTTATTGTCTCTAAAATATTCCATTGCGAACGTGGACAACGTTTAAAGTCAGGTTTTTGTGTAGAATTGTACTTTAAAAACTATAATCTTAAATTACTTTTCTAATTCACAATCAGCTCTAATGCTGGGTGAAATGTGTTGTTCTGTAAAAACTAGTGTCCGGAAAAAAAAACATAATTATTTGTCAAGTAGAAATAATTAATGTTATTAAAACAAACCTATAAATCATCCTGAAAAAACCTGCCTTGACAAGGCCAATTTAATTAGCGGCGTCTTGCGAAAGAGTGAACAATTCTATAAATTTGAATTAGTAAAGGATTAACTTTTCCTTTCATGGAAAGGATTATAGTTGTTAAACGAGATAAATGTGAAGCTATAACAGAAAAGCTCAGGGCAAATTTAGCTGGTACTTCTACCTCAGCTTCCCAGTTGATCAATCGGAGAGCGACCACACATCAACAAGGCGAGAAAGATGAAGACAGTCTTGGTGGTCAGCGAGAAAAAGATTACTTTAGAGGAGAAGCGATGGTATCTCAGTCGGTTAGAGCTTTGAACTGACGAGCTAAAGGTCTGAGGTTCAAATCTCCGTCTTCGTCAAAGAAGTTCCGGAAAATCTAGGGGACTTTAAATAATTGGAAATTAATTTTTTTTTTTTTTTCATGGAGGACCAGAGGTACTGGATAGATTTTGGGTAGTGCTTGCTTTTATTATATCTAGAAAATAAAATTCTTATGTATTAAAAAACTACTGTGGGAACCTGAAAAGATATGGCAGTTTAGAAAGAGATGCCCTAGAAGCAAAGCTAGGGGCAAAGCGGAGACTGGGCAGACCTACAAGCAGGTGGATGGATGACATCAGCGACTGCCTACAAAGGAGGCCCAGCGAGGCAGGAAGGATCGCTCAAGAGGGAGAGTTCTTCAGGCAGGCTGTACGGGAGGCTACGTCAGACAAAACCGACAAGCCAGCAAGATGATGATGATGATACCTTATTCAAAAAAGCCACTGCGCTTACTCCCTGAATGACGTGTGGTCTTGTATGGAAATATCCTAATCACGCCGAAGTTAAATCTTGCGAGCGGACACCTCAAAGACCCCAGGTTGGAAACGGGCGGGGATAGCTCCTATAAATAGTACATGTATAAAGGTGCAGGATAGATTTGCTTTGTTTTTGTCTGTGTGTGATTGGAGGGGGGGGGAGATAGAGAAAGAAAGAAAGAAAGGAAGAGGGAGAGAGAGAGAGAGAGAGAGAGAGAGAGAGAGAGAGAGAGAGAGAGAGAGCGCTGGGGTAAAGGACATCCAGTTTCGACGCAGGAGATCCAGCCTGAAGCTTTTTCCTTTCTGGTTGTGTCTCTGTGCCTCCTCCGATACCATTCAGTAGCATCAGGATATTTTAGTAGAAGAAATGGACAATTTGGTATTTGAGTTATAGCATTAATAACACGACACGATTGAGACCGGAAGCACAATATAGACAAACATTATAGACAAACATTATAGATATTTTTAGAAGCTACCAAGAGTCCCGATTCTGGCGAATTCTGGAAAGTAAGTATATCCCGGTAAATGTCGACGTGATATCAATAAATTGTGAATAAATGCACAAACAAGATACTTGAGTATGGCGAAAACAAAATGAACCTATGGAGTTCAAATCATGGACAAGAGAAGGGAACAATCTGGCCGTATCGGATCACCAAGGGGAACCTAGGGGATGTTTAAACCACAGAT
>RQTK01000662.1:122920-127920 GCA_003991915.1 Elysia chlorotica
ATCTATCTATCTATCTATCTATCTATCTATCTATCTATCTATCTATCTATCTATCTATCTGTCTGTCTTTCTATCCATGGATCTATCCATATGTTTATATCTCTTAATCTACTTCACCATGTATTATTTTTATGATTTTGATTTTCCGATTTTTCTTCAGAGACTAAAATAGTTTTGGTTCGTCCAGATAAGATTTCTTATTAGATCTTGACTTTTTTTTATTAGTCTAAAAACGCTTCGTCGCCAACATAAAAATTGAATTGAGAGGGAAGTACTTATTTTTGCCTTTATATCAGAAAATCCTGACATGTTTGCACACACCAGGAGTCATATTGGGTCTGACATATTGGGCTAAATTCAGATTCCTTTATTCCAGTTAAAAATGAGACTGGTGCATGCTCATAAGTCTTTGGAATGATGTCAAGTAGATCATCTGTTAGAGAGGCAGCTTCTATACAGAAGAGCAATAATCTTGTTTCGAATTTCGTCTAGACCATCTTTTTTCCTAAAGCTTCTATGGTGTTAAAATTTCAAAACTGACTAAAACCTTAGGTAAGGGATACCAGTTGCCAAAGGTGATTACAGGTCCCATGTTTAGGGAAAATGCGTCCCCTTCATTATAACATATAAGAAATTATTTTCTTCTAGTTTTCCAATTATCTAGTTTTATAATTGTCGTATTTTTTATCTTATCTATTTTGATGGGGTTTGAACTAGCGCAGGTGGTCGAGAAGTCCACCATTCGAGACCCATGATTGTCAAAAATGCATTTGTCCAATTTTGTTCCCTACTGGTTGGTAGTTGTCCGCCTGAGACAGGGATCCAAGCCTCCCCGCACTGTCCCGTGTGTGGCAACGCATAAAATTGTCAGACATTATTCTTGCGGCCCATCTACAATATAAAGACTATACAGTGGTGGTTAAACAACAAACAAACAAACATTGTGCTTGTTATGGATGTTCTAAAAATCAGACAAAAAGGAGATGCTTTTGACAAATTTAATATATTTCCATTGCTGTTTCGATTTCTAACGTTCAGACATGACGGTTGCTCAGGGCCATGAGGGTTAAATTTTCCATACTTTAGATTAATTTTCTGAACGTAGATTGAAACACTTACCCAAATGTTAAACGTACACACATATAGTACTAAGTTTATTTTAAAATATGTTTTTTCCTTTTCAAAAAATTCAGGGAGCGAAATGGGAAATTCGCTTAAGCTCTCTGCGTAGTGCAACGATAATTCTTGTCCTTTCTGTCAGAACAAAAAAGAATTATTTAAAATCATTTGACTAAGCAAGGGGCATAACAAGAATAATAAGGCAAGCTCTAAAAAAGACGCGGTTATCATTCCAGTTAAATATCATATAGGGGTTCCAGAAAAATAAACCTAGACGTTTAGACAAATAGAAAAGCCTAATCTTGTAAAATTAAAATAAATCATACTATTTGCATTTTGCAGGGATTCACATGCTTCTGATAAGGTTCGATAGAATAGATTTGGTAACTATTTGGTCCCTCAAGGAGGCCTCATCGGGATTCGAACCCTCGACATCATAGTTAAAAACAATGCCTTCTATCGATTGGGTTTCCTCGCCCGTTGTCTAAACATCTTCCTGGTTGCTAAAGGAGCATGGTGCTCTTCAGCTACAACTCTGTTAAAAGCAAGCTGCAATCTGTTTGAGAGATGCAATCCACACCATTCGCTCTGGATTCATCTCGATGTTTGCACACTGAAAGAACCTCTTTACCCACACGGACGCAAACCAACCTCTGCGATGAACTGTAATGATAGCCAATCCTAGGCCTAGAAAAAGCCAGGTCACTTGATTCTTGAATCTATCCAAGCCAGTGTATTAGCTAGATTGTTGTTTTTTTTATTCGGGTACCTTGAGGGTCTCATATCCCAATGAAGATTACTTTTTTCAGTGACAGAAATAAAAATGGAAAATCACGATTGTATGGATAATTTATGAAGAAATACTTTTAATGTTTTAAACCAAATGTCCGTAACTTTTCGATAAACTTAACAGATTTTTACAAATTAACAGAAAAGACACAAAGTCAGAAACAATGTAAACAGAAAATAGTAGAACAAGTTAAATAATGCAATAGAAATGAATTACACTTTTCCAACTTAATGTACAATTCATTATTCAAAAAAACGTGTATTACGTACAGTTCCAAGCATCGATTGAGGCTACATATTGTTAATATCAAATAACTCTTTGATCGATTGTAATCTTTGATTTAGATTTACGTCCCTTATGTTTTCTGAAGAGTCTTATACATAATCGTGGCCAATAGCTAAGATTCGAACCTCGGACATCCTTCTTTTCAGTCAAGACCATTACCGGCTGAGCTAGCGAATTATGCGCATCTATGAACCCGATCTCTTGTCTATTGTCGCACAAATCCCACAGTGCTCTTGTCATTGTGACATTTCACGTTGGCAAAGCGGTGAAAAGCGAGAAATAATATTTCGCCATATTAGAGTGTGGTGTGGCAGCTTCCCACCTCAAACATGTCAGATGACTGTGGGACCTGAGCATCTAATGGAAAGACTTTGACCAAGCGCAAGCTCCGCGCTCATCACCAAAGTCTTTAGTGAAGCTTCGGAAAGAGGAATCATGGCGGACACTATAGTCGTGAGGAGTCATGGTTGCCGAAACTCATGCATACAGGGTTAACCTATTCGAATTGAATAACACCCTGCCTAATGATTTAGTTTCGCTACTAGATTTATTGATAATTATGCTTTAACAGTTGTCTACAATCTGTAAGTTCGTATATACCCGGTCCAGGACAGTCTTTAGACCTATCAGAGGTGGTGGGGACACATAATTGTTACATGCTTGACATTGAGAAAACAAGTACATAAAAAAGGCATCACTTATACAACATAATGTTGTCTTATACAAAATCATTCTATAACAAGTTTGTTTTGCCTTGGGTTTTTGGTTGCTTTGTTTGTTTTTTGTTTTTTGTTGTTGTTTTTTTGGGAGGGGAGAGATATTGTTGTTGCTTTCCTGGTTTGTGTAGCCTAACAACGTAGTCGGAAATGTGCTGATGCATTTTATTACATGTGACATAAATACATTAATTTTGAAATCTACCAAATACAATAATTTTCCGACGGTATAAATAATCAATTAGAAATATAGGGTAACCATTATGGTTCGTTCTGAAAACATCATTTGTAGAAGTTAGGAAAAACATTTCCTAAAGATATAATAAACTATACCGCTTTGTATATCTGTCGTTGGTATTACAGGCATCAGCAACTGTCATATTTTAAATAATTATAAACAAAGTCAAAGCTTAAAACTAAGCCACTTTTCTTTCCTGTCTAAAATACACGCATAAAAATACATTTTAAGAAAACAACAATCCCATTTTTTAATTAGCCTTTACTTATTATTACAACGAGCGCCGATTCCAGTTGTCTCCTTTTCTCCCCACACTGTTGAAACGTGTGAAGTCAATCGTTAAAGCTGGGTTTTACAAAGCGCAGTGCAGTACAGAGTGAAACTGAAACCGGAACTTAGCCTGGTTTTCTCCGAAGAAAAAATATGAGCAGCTGAGCTCTGTGTATTGGAGCAATCAAGGAACCCTTTTAGCCAAAGAAAGTGCAATTAGGTTCCATCCGTCTAACTATAGCAGTGAGCCTTCAGCTCATAACACTAGTAGGGACGGCTTCCTTTCTCAGCGAGATGTCCTGGAGGTCTCATGGAGAATATCATACACCAAAACAAAAGTATGAAACATAGGTCTATATCTTAAAATCATAAATATGTCCGTTAGGGAAGGACGTTCTTGAATATTTCCAATGTACACCTTTTGGAAAAAGTCCACCTTGGATAAAGAGAACTGATGATCCCACTTTTTCGTAGAAAAAATTATGTCTAGTAATAGTCAATTGATCTGTGAGCATGGCAGATCCCACTAACTCCTTGCGTCTCCTCCACCCATGAGTTAGGATTCCAACTTGCCCTCCTGGGTTATTAGGGCGAGCGGTTCGTCTTTTGGCCACTTCGGCGCTATGCATTGTGGGACCTCACACACAAACTTTCCAGTAAGCTCCTGCAGTGGGGGGGGGGAGGGAGAGGAAGAGAAAAGAAAGTTGAGATTTTACTAAATAGCAAACACTTTCTCTGAGGAAAATATGATTCAGTAAAAAACAATTCATATTTTAGTTAAAACAAGTGCATGGTGTCTTTCAAAATATAGAAGGACAGATTGATTTACACAAGTGCTGTACCTTGTAGACCAACATCACATACTTAGAAAACTGCAATTACACCAACGTTATATTGCAGGAAAATGTTAGCTCTGTTTGATATAATATTTCTTAAATATCTTGAAGATTTCCTTATAAAGAGGCGGGGACATCAGGTGAGGTTCGAAGTTCGGAACTTATACTCATCAGTTTAGAGCACTATCGAATGTCTACCTGTGCTCACAATTGCCCTACCCGCCACCACAGTGCATCAAGTGGGCCTTTAGTTGGTGGTAGTTGCTGTTGTTGTTGGTGCTGCTGCTGCTGCTGTTGTTGTTATTGTTGTCCTTTTTGTGTCGGTTGCTGTCTCTTAATAAATTTTAGCCCTGAAGTGGTCAAACGCCCTATTACACAATATTCCGTTCTTTTCGCACGCCCAAGGGTGTTGCTAGTATGCTGGGCTTCCCTTATCTCACTGCACGGCGTTCACGCGCATAGTTTTTACATAATCCTTAAAATTGATAGGTTACTTTTAAACAGAAACAAATGAATACTTTTCTATATGATTACACGATGGTTTAGCCACAATACTGTGCCATTAAATTCAGTTTATTATTGTAGGTATGAATAAAAATAGTAATCACTTCTCATGCCAAACAGATATGTTAAATAGTTAAAAAGCAGACGCTTATCTTGTAAAGACGCTATCTAATCATATAAGGGAAGTCCAGCGATACCCCTGGGCGTGCGAAAAGAACGGAATATTGTGTAATAGGGCGTTT